>LVVV01432404.1:0-19154 GCA_001676325.1 Amphinemura sulcicollis
AAAATGTCATCCACTCCGGGATCCGAACCCGGGACCTTCAGCTTTACGCGCTGATGCTTTATGATGAATTATTTTCCCACCAGGTTAAAAGTCCCAATCCTGGTTCATTGATGCTTCCCTGCAATAAAAATATTGGTTAATGATTTTATCGAAAAAAAAACCACCAGAACTGGACGATAGAAGGTAAGATTTTGTGAGTACCGTTAAGGTGTAGGGAACTTTGGATTCGTCTGTGATGGTGTCCGATGTATTTGGAATTTCTGCCGTCTCTGGACCTATTGGTGACGTCTCCATAAAGCACTCTGCGGTGACACGAAACCGAATCGTTTCCCCTATGTCCATGAACAGATCGTGTTTCTCTCCTTCACCGAGATCATACTCCCAGATCCAGACTTGTTCGGTTTCGTCGAAACGAGAAGGCACTTGGAGGGCTTTAGGTGGAATAATTATGTCATCAAAGAATCCCAAGGTTACTGAAAGAAATATATAGAAAATTAAATTAATTAATTGATCGTGTGTACATTAGTCAACAATGGGATGATATGGGAAGTTGCTGCGCAGTGTAAGCGATTACCTACTAGATTCTATAATATTAAATAGCACTAATAGCACTAAAATTTGCTGACCATGTACGCCTTCAGAACTGCAGCTTCTAATCTTGCCGACAATAACTTCTTCCATAAATGGTCTAAATACGATGTAACGGAAGGTAACTTTTGTATGCGCAGATCCGCTACCGATGAAAATATAGGAGTCATCGAGGTGCGTTATGTCTCGTAGAGCAATACACAAGCCGACATTCAGAACTACCTGGAAGTTAAAAAATCATCTTCACTTGGGTTTTCATAATTTGCAAATAGCAATTGTCATCCATAGGAATGCCAGAGATATTCAAAGTCATTCACCAACGACCAACGTACCTTGTTTGCTAACGAAACATTCAATTCTTTTTCGATAGCGTCGTTTAATTTCAAGCTAAATTCCCATGGAGGTGTTCGAATAACCTGTTTCATTTCTGCTAACACGAACATTTTGCTATCGGTTTCAAAAAACATATATCAAAAGAAAACAACTCTAACCTAAAATTGACAGCTGACTTACCGCATGGGAGGTCATTTGAGGTCAGATTTAAAATGGTTTTTGTAGGGATTTTAGCGCTTCCAAAGGGGATAAAATAATTATAGATGTGCAGCGAAATAAGAGCTTCTGTAAAACAATGGGCAAACATGGATTGAAGCCAGACTTTTATGGCCAAAAGAAGAAATTCAGAACGTCTATGATAAATTTACCAGCCTCTTGCAGCACAACCATTGATTCACAGTATGGCAACCAGGAATTGCTCGTGCCAAATGACACAGAAAGTGCAATAAGTTATTTGAAAAGCATTTTTCCTACAGAGAATTTCCTTGGTAAATTGCCACCAGCAATATTTGTTCACCAGATATACAGTTTTGTCAAGAGCAAAACAAAAGTCGACATCGATGTGGTACGTTGAACCTGTTGATTTATTTGTGTAGACCCATTAGAAGTTAGAACCCAGACTTATAGGTACATACCCTAGATAAACTTAATTACTGCTTTCAGTTTCAGCTCATTGTTATCATTGTTGGTATGCTTTCAGAATTCTTTGCAGACGAAAGGTGTCATCCGTCTTTTCAAACTTGGAGGAGAAGAATCGGCTCATGTCCTAATAAGCACTGTCGACTTCGTAAACCATATTGAGAAATGCTGCCCCGAAAAGTCTATTATTGACCGCTTTGTTAAGAACTTGTTGCCCAGCGTGAACGACGTAGGAGTTGACAAAGATGTTTTGTTGGATGAATATCGATACACTGAGCAGCACATTAGGTAAAACTGTAGGGACCATTGTTGAGTTAAAGCAATCTAGCGATCTAATCGTAATTTGAAATCCTATAAGAGACAAGACATGAACTGGCATTGGGACTGTAACTGTAACCCAAAATAGTCAATATATAAAATATTTAAAAAAAAAACGAATGGAATCTGAAAATTGAATCTAGGGTTGGACCATAACATCAAAAAAGAGAACCAATAGCCACACACATCAGAGTTGTTGACTTTGTTGAAAACGGAAATAATTCATCTAATGTTTTCATCTCTCATTTTGACAGTGATCTTCTCAGTGCCGGTCTCTTGACACTGCGAACTGAATCCAGCTACTGGTTCTCATTTCCAAATGCGGGGGAGTTCATGAAGTCTTACTTGAAAGGACGGAGATGCATTCTGAGGATATTACAAAAGTCCAAGTATAATGAAATTTTGGAATCAGCTTTGAAGCTAAGAAATTTGGAGAAAACGGCTAAGCTTGGAGTTGTGTATCATATTCATGATATTATCGGTGCCGAACTTGTAAAATGGTAATTGTTTCAGATTTTATTCTAATTTTAGTGAGTTGCCTGCTTCGTGTCTCCAATTGCAGAAGCTATGCACAACTATTTTGTATCAGTATGATCTGGGTTGTCTCCTGTAATTGATAAAATTAAAATCCCTCATGCTGCCACTGATTTTTTTACTACCTACTTTATCTGAGGATGCAGAAAAGGAGATTGCAGTTTCATCAATAACAGACTACCATCCATATAACTTTCATCTAGTAAAACTCAACTAATCAAAGAAAACACTGCATTTAAAATCTTCTTTACCTTGCAGTGTGGATACAACGTCCGGTACTTTGCTGCGGCTGGAGAAAAAGGATGGGAATGGACCAAGAAAATACAAGCCTACGACCAGTACAGCAGAGAGCAGTACAAGCTAGCATAAGCAACAAAGCATTTTATTGGTGGCCTCTTAGGTATGAAGCAGGGTTGTGAGAACACACTTTTCAAACAGAATTCAATGATATTAGGCTACAGGGCTTAGAAATATTGCTCAAGGTTTAACTTTTAAATGCACTTTTTATTACGTGGTAATACAAATCTTTGGGCATGTGCAAAATGGTTATAATGGAGTCAAATAAATACCTAATGAGAAAATCACAGAAACAAAGATATATGCATACATACAACCTTCAGATCATTCCATTCCAATCAAATCACATTTTCCATCATTTCATAACGTCTACCTACTAAGGACGATACCCATTTTGAGTTAGTCTAGACTTATGTGGCAGTGAAATAGGATCTTGTAATTGGGCTTTCTTTGGTTCCATTCTGAACAATACACCAAGTGATAAGAGAGAGGATTGTACTTTGAAAACTGCTACTTATATAAAACAAAATATGCAAAAAGTTCTTTCAAGAACGACTAGGATTTAATACTTGACAGAGATCAGGAATTACTAGGTAAACCTAGCACAATTAGATTCACTTCATTTCATAAAGACTTTGGTTGATGCATGTGTCAAAAAGATACCCAGTCTTACTTCAAGTTTAATTGGCTTGCACCAATTTCCACTGAGTGCACAATGACAAAGAGATGGTAAATACTTGACACTAAAACATTTCGCTCTCGCTGTGCACGCTATGCATGTAAGTGCAGCCAAACGAAATGAACACTAGATAAAAAAAATCACAAAGTTTGGTACTGAAGCCAAGATGCTAGATATTTTGCTGAGAAAAGAGAAAAATAAAATTGAGAAGCTTAACATTAAACGAAAATGACGTTACATACAATTTGTGTAGGTGGTCATTCAAACTTATTTTGAAGACAACGATTAATCGAATTGGTATTTAATCCAAAGTGGAACTTTTAATCCAAATTATTGTCAGTTTTACAGTGTTCCATTAAAATCCTAATGGCCCACAGGGAGATTATTCAGGGATAACAGGGAGATTATTTGAATTTCAGCTGATAATGTGTTGAATATCCACAGGTGACAGCAAAACTTTTATAATCTGTTCCATCTAAACAAAGTAAGGTGTAGGCTTCTTTGTTAAACCTTCATGCAAAATGAAAAATGGTATAGAAAAAAGAGGCGTCAACTGTGGAAAAATATGATTCTTCCAGGGTATTTAAGAACCTTTTAGGTTGTGCAATTCCCCTTTTTCCTCTTTCCTCACCAGCTAAAGTAGAACTCACTAAGATAAAAACAAGCAGTCCCCACCAGCTGCTTGTTGAAAGTGCCGCGTGTGCCTCGGAAATCATTGGCGCGACACGGCCTCGTAAAGTTTGGGTAGTTCCGCCTCCAACCGAATGGCGCGCACCTTGGACTGGAGGCGCCACGGTCCGGAAAGCTCGTCAGTGCCGGCGCTGACGTAGGTGGTGTAGTACGAGACGAGCTCCTGCGATTTGTCTTGGTCCAGGTCAGCAATCAGCACTGCGAGAAATTGAAACTAATCAATGTTGTGTTGGCTACCCGACGAACTGGGTAGGTGGCGGTGCCTGCACTAGGGCAGGATACCCCTATTTCTCCAATACCCAAGTAAAGTGCCAGAACATAACGAACAACAAGTTCCAGTCATCTTATAATGTAACAGAAATTACGTTTACATAGCGCTAGTAAAGAAAACCGCTTTAGTTGGAATGAGCCATACCAAGGGTAGCTCACACAAGAGTCCATCTAAATAAAATAGCTCGTGCAAATAAGAAAACATAATGGAAAATACCTCTTATTTGGCACTCAAAAGTTTTAAGCAAGCTTGGATTGTATATAATTGGAAACATTGCTAGGTTGGTGCAAATTTTATAATTATGTATCAACTTGGAAAAAGTTCATTCAAAGAAATGTTATATGTTTTTGTTCTCCATTTTAAGTGAGGGACGCACTCCTTATTTTGAACAATTCTCGAAAAATCCAGTTAGTACATATTTTGCTGTAACTTCACAAATCAAATGTCCAATAACAATTCAATAAATTATTCTTACGTGATTGCTCCTGGAATTCCAGATCAGGCTGACAAGTCATTTCTGAAGACGTTTCCGAATGAATACATAGCTGGATCACTTCGTTCTGACTAGCGTTCACAATGTGCATGTCCGTCACGTTGAAAGTAATCAGAACGACACGTTCCTTCAGCTGATGAATGCTCGTGTTGGTATTGTGTTTCAACTGCGGCATAATGCTCCGTAAGAACCTGCTCTGCCACTTCGAGCTACGTTTCAATCGACTTCTGAACATAGGATTCGACGATGTCGCACTCTCTTCTCGCATCTCCTCTTGGAAAACGTAGCTCCACTGCCAGAACTTTAAAACGAACCCGCTTATAGGTTCGGTGAGCACCGTTCCGTTGGCCAAGGTTCGGTTGTTGAACATTAGAGTGGCCGGAACCATTGCGTACATGTTCTCTGCTGTGTAGTTCCACACCATTTCGTTGGTGACTCCCGAACGCAAGTCCATGACACGCACAGTGACTCCGCAATGTATCGGGCATCGACCGCGATTCTCTAGCGTCAGTCGTCTGCCGTTGACGTCGTACGAGTACATCTTGGTCGCCCCGTTGATTCGCTTTGTGCGGCCGAGAGATTTGTGTTGGCGGAGTTTGTCCACCTTGACATTCTTTAGGCTGAGATTCGAACGATTCATTATCATTGAATAGAGTTCTTTTATGCTGATCAGCTTTTTTATTTCTGAAAAATAAATTACATTAATTTTGTTGGAATTTGTACTTTTTCTTTACACGAGTTTTCGGAAAGGCCCCACTGTGAAAGAATGAGTCCTACAGAGCCAGAGGCTGAACCATAGAGTTGACAGGCATGTTTTAAATTAAATATAGATCACAAGAGCTTTTAGTAATGCTTTCAAGTGCCAATTGCTGGATAAGCATAATAACTCAAAATAAATAGATTGATTTAATTAAAACGAACAAGCTGTAATTTCGAGTGCATTAAAATAACGTGCCACTGCACTAAGGTAAGCCACTGCATGTAACCAGGTTACATACATCACATGTAAACAGTAATTTCTTTTTGGTGCCTCCTGTTCCCTTCAAGTTAACTTATAAATATTCCACGCACCTTTGCCAGTTGAGTCTTGGCACACGTAAGACATGTTGAGAAACTCGTTGAGGTTGAGGCTGTGTACTCTGACACAATCTTGCAGCTTGAACGGCCAGCCCATGACATTGCCCGTCTTGCCAGTGATCAGGATCAGGTTGTTGTGCTCCCGGACCGGATCTGCAGTCATACTGCATGATGTGGTTAACTCGTTGATTCCATCACCATCCAAGTCCGGGAGAATCAATGGGAAATCCAGCTCAAAAACTTGCCCGATGGAACTGTTAGACTGCAGTTTCCAAAGTAAGGTGCCTGGAAAAATAATTTAAAAATATGACATGGCAAACAATATGGTTTTTGCCCATTTTGAAGTAAATGCAAGCCAAATTTATATCATTTTCAATTATTGACCGAATTCCATAAATGCGTTATTGCGTTATTCAATACCAGTTATTGGATCGATGGAAGCTAGCAAGCCTTTTGAGCCGACTACAATACAATCGTCTGCTCCATCGCTGTTCATGTCAAGCAATGAGCAGTCGAGTTCTCGTGGAAGTCCTTCGAGTGGTTTCCACCAAGCAATTGCTCCGCTAGACCCAACCAATGACACGAGACCACCTTCATTACGAGGATCCGAGCACTCGATGCTCTTTTCATTGTCATCTGTTTTGTCATTGACTATCTTACATCGTCCCATTATTACGAGATTCTTTCCTTTTCCTTGTATTCCAGGTACTATGCTAATACTTCCTTTGAGCTCTGTAAGAGAAGAAACAACATTTAATTTCAAAATCGGCATGACATTTAGTAAATTTTGAAAAAGTTTATAGTATTGAAAGCCTTGCCTAAACTATTGAGGACTCTTTCCCACGATTTGATGATCACTTTGTGAGATGTGTCTGGACACTCAGCCAAATCACAGGGTAGAACCCAAAGAAACACAATGACGGTAAAGAAGCACAGAAAGATAGAGAAGCCGAAAAAGAAAGTACGGATAGGACTCATTGGCTGCATTCGCCACACTACTTCATCGTCAGGTTTGATAATCCTGACGTCCTCTCGTGTAGTTAGATTCTGGTTGGTCAAGCTGCTTCCGTTGGATCTTTCAGCTTGACCCTCATAGCCGAGTGGTCGATAGTCTCCCATGTTTTGACCGTTGCTTATAGAGTAATTCGGGGACACAGTTTTCCGGTAAGTGACACTATTGGACTGGTGCAGTATGGAAGTGTGCAACTCTTCTTCAGATGTGTCTGAATCTCCTACAGACTGAGGAAGTGGTGAGTAGATCGCTCCCTGCCTTACACCTCCTGATGACATTTATTAAAGCAACACTTTCCCTTAAATTCGAAAATATCATCGTTAATATACCATGATCTTGGGCACTATAACTTTGACAGCTCACTGCCCACCATATTTGACTTTATCTCTTTCGACCAATCAGCGTGTAGGGATTAAAGCACGTGTTTTGACGATGCTAGCGCTGTGGTAGCTAATAGTGGCAACAAACGAGGAGAACGTTTGGAAATTTCATGTTGGTCGTGAAAAGTTTCAGGAAATACGCGTAGTTGTGATATTATTCAGTGTTTTTAGCGCAAGGACAATCAACGCAGCTATATTTGTGATCATATTATTTTTTGATTGGTGCATCCAAGTAGTGAGCGATTGGTGATAACAAAACTAGTATTGAGGTCGCACAAGGCACTGTCGCAAAGATGGCTGCAAACTTGGATGAAGAGCAAAGCCTACGTGAATGTGAGGCTTATGTCCATAAACACAGTATACAACAAGTTTTGAAGGACTGCATCGTACAGCTATGTGTCGGGCGTCCAGAGAATCCAATCGCCTTCTTGAGGGAATATTTCCAGAAGCTCGAAAGAGTAAGTAGAACATTCCCTTTGCTAACCTCCCAATGTCAGACAACATTTAAAAAATAAGTAAATACTGTGATATCAACTCTCTTGACCAAACTGAAATCTGAAAAATACTTGCGTAACTGATTCAATTTATTGTCTTGCAAATTAAACGCATTCCAAATTACATAAGCTTCCAGATCTGAGGTTTGTATGAGGACCTGACTGTAGGGTACACCCCCACAGAAGACATGGAACCAATGTGTAAACTCAGTTGTCAATACTAGGTACTACATATGCTACTACACAGAACGCTCTATATCATAGGGATGTTTCTGTTATTTAAAAAAAAATCAGTATTGGTTCGTCTATTTGTATTATCTATGTTCTTTAACGGAAAGTTGTAATGCCAGAACTGATGCTAGAATGTTGGAAAAGAAATTATATGAAACAGTTGCGTGATTTGGTACCTAGGGTACCTTGGTGTCGGTCCCAGACCTTTTTCGCAAAATTTGCTCTGAGACAAGAATTTGAAACAAAAATCGAAGGCTTTTTTGACAAGAGAATAGTGATATCATATTCAACTTCAATTAAAATGAGAACAAACATTGGTGTTGGACCAATTTAGTTCAAAAAACAAACATCAGTAGGTTCCTACCTACCTAGTTATGACATTGTGTATCTACATACCAGGGGCGTCGCTAGAGATTTCAGTTAGGGGATGCTCAGTATTCCACCAAATTCCAGGTCGCCATATACCTCACTATTTAAAGGTTCCCCGAAGATGTTCGCTTTTAAATGATAGCGACTTGGTTAGATTTCTAACGATTCATTGCTATCCCAACTGCATACGCTCATTTCATCGAGCAAAATGAGACTAAATTCTGTCCAACTGTGTGCCTGCATAACTCTGTAGGTCCTACGTTGCTAGTAAATTCTACAGAATGAATTAACCTGGAACTGTGGTATTATTTGGTTATGCAGCAAATCCAAGGTCAGTGTTGAAAATCTGAAAAATTTTCTTGGAAAGCAATATAGTAATTTTTAATATTGTCAGATAAATGATAGGGGATGCTCAACCAAAGATTGAGTATGCTCCAGCATCCTCTAAAAAGGCCTATCGACGCCCCTGCTACATACCTATACCGGAACAAAGCGGGGAAATTAAGTATTAATATCCCGTCAAGAAATGTTTGCCGAGTAACAAGCCAGAGCTGCACTGCCAAATTATAGTAGGTAACACAGTTTGGTTGTTTCGTGTGATATTTAGCCATTAGAGTTAAATTATTTTTTAACATACGTATGCTTGGCAGCCCACAGGCACCACTACCAAATCGGTACCTTGAAGAAACAATTGCAGCATGAAGGCTGAAGTATTTGAAGTCTTGCATGTTGAATTAAAGTTCATGATTCAGGAATTACCTAGACCTGTATCCCTTCTCTACATTAGTTTCTGCTGATCTACAAGCTCAGTGGATTTTGAGCTGTTAAAGCTTGATTAAAGCTGGGAACTGAATTTGATATGGGTAGGTAGGATAGGTAGGTGCTACTGTTAGCGACTAGGAATTAAATTGGGAATTTAACGAAGCAATTAGGTAGGTATCTTTCCAGGAAAATTAACATTGTCAATGAAAAGCATTGATTTGTAACAGTAAACGATCCTTTCTTAAAAATAAAATAAAATCATTTGAAAATTACATGCAGATATTGCTAGTCATGGTCTTACAAACTTTAAAACTGACCTACGTTTCCAAGAAAATTACCCCTATTTGCTTTCCTCAAAGTTTCTACTTAGCAGACTCCCTCGGTGCTATGCACCATCACAATACCTACTCCGCCAGAAGAGTCCAACTATCTGACATGAACTATGCACATTAAGCCAGCCCCTGTGATCGCCTCCGTGACCTTTCAACCCAGTTCCACCCCATTTCCCATCACAGACTCATCACCAATTGATTGCTAGTAAAACTAATCAGCAACAATCACATTGCTATTTCTGTACGCTGCTTTAGCTACTATCTCTCTGGCTGGCAAGGTCGTACCACTGGTCCTACCTAATGCGTCACTGCTGTCCTGTACTATCAGGTGCATGTTTTGCCTTGTACTTGCCAGAACATGCGACGGCATGCCCCCCTCCCCGTACCCTCCCTTGGGGGTCTTATCTGATATGCGGTAACACCCCGTTTTGATAATGAAATGTCATTTCGTGCGACAGCTGCTAATTCATGGGCAATTTGTGCGTACGACAGAGCCAGGTATTTAATCACATTATTTTTGCCACATAAATGAATTACGTTTATAATTTAAATAGTTTGAAATTACGTATCTCATCATTTCATCTTGTTCCATAGCACACTTGAAGGAATCTATCAACTGCTGAATGACATTTGTAACGCCCATTGTGTGTTCAATGTTTGCTGTCCAACCAAACCTGGCGCAGATTTTCTGTCTGATAGCAGTTTCGCTGACAGCATCGATAAATTTTGAAAAGAGCCTCCTGAGACTAGGGGTAGGAGTGTGACTCTGGCTAGGGGTAGGAGTAACTGTCATAACACCAAGGTCACAACTCTTGGCTGTAATATTGATTTGACCGCTTTTTCCCAGCATTTGACTTGACACCCGCAATTTGCGTGCAAATGGCTTTCGGAAACACGTTTTTAGGAGCACGAGGGTCGCCGAATCAGTCACGCAAAGAGCAAAGTACGACAGTATCCCGTCGTTGTTAGATCGCGTTCACGTTGATCATTTCATCGCATGTAACCTTTGGGGAAATGCTTTGCCTCCTTTAGTTTAGGTCATCGATGTTGCCGATACGTTATTTGGATTGTACCGATCTCACGTATGTGGCCTGACACCATGCAAATTGCGTTCATGGCGTCTTGGCAGTATACTATTTGAGAACTGACTGTAAATAAGACACAAATAAGACACAAAAAAGAAACACAAAGTGTTCTCATTCCCACCACGGATTCATCCCCATAAAGTCAAAAACAACCACTCACAACACTATAAAATTACTCCCGATCAGCACAGAACAGAACCAATGACATGACAGGTATAGATTTAATTAATTGGAAGTGAATTTAATAAAATCATTGATTGATATATATAAGCTCGTACTCTAATCTGTCATTCCAACGTATGACGAAGATGTATGACAACCAACAAAAAATTAGCAATCTGTGATAGCTTTTTCGCAATGATTTCCACAAATCACAACTTAAAAACTTATTAGAGATTCAATTGGTACCAATCCCGACTGTGTAATCACTATGTCAGTAATCGAGATACTGGTGACTTCTTATATCTCTGTGTGTATACCTACTAATCAATGTTGTGTCAACAATGACACATTTTAATTATTTCCCTCCAAAATACATCGGTGCCTTTACGCACACTCTCGATTTGTAAGATGTTTAGACATTGCAAAAAAAAAAAATCAGTGGAAGAAAAGGGTAGAAAACGCGCAGGACATCTCACAAACATTCCGTCCCCAATCTTTCGCTCACCTCTGTGGCAACCACAATGGAATTTCGGATGTGGATTTCGTTCGCTTCGGCTATAATACGATAAAAGAAACGTCCCCATATAGCGCGGCATGGTAGCGAGCACCGCGATGACTCCATAGTGGTAAGGGGGTTCGTATTGTTTACGACCCACCCACACACCCCTTTTCATCGTCGTCGCAGATCTGGGTCCCGCCGTCGCCGTCGCCGCCGCCGCCGCCGCGCCCCTGCGCCGCCTCCCTGGCGCTGGCCCCCGCTCGCGCGCGGGGGTGGCTTATTCGTGGTATTCGGCGTGGAATTTCGGCGCATGACGTCACCGCGTAGATTCTAGGCAAGAATTTCGCCCTCCCTCTGTCCATGTTACCTATACACCCGTACGAATCGTCCGCATTCGGGGCTGGAGATTCGGTGCGGACTTCACAGGCTTTTGCCGAAATCGTGTAGCGGTTATTTTTTGTCGGTTATTTTAAAAATTTACGTGCCCGTGCTGGCGTTTCGATTTCCGCCGGGCGGTTTGAATTCGGTAAGCGGGTTACGCTTATGCAGCAGGGTCGTAGAAGTGCGTACTGCAGTGGCTGCGTCTCGTGTGACGTCACCGTGATTATTCGCAGGCTCGACGCGCTATTGACCGCGCATTGTTACCCCATTAGGGTCAAGGTCGGCCGTCGAGGGGAGGGTGTCGAAGGGTGCCCGTCCTGACTTCCGAGCCTGACGACGAATTATTATGATATGTTTGATGATGGTGAGTCGCCAATTGGTTTACACCGTACCTACCCATGATCAAAAGCATCTAATTTGTGCTTTGTGGAGCATAGGTCTGTGAATTTGTAATGCTTTTGTGCGAACCTAGGAATATGCCAGTGTTGTTTGTTTTTGGCATAAATTGGTTGCTATATTTCAATGTTAACAAATGTAATTACTGGTTTAGAATCAAGGATAGATATCTTTGAGGGAAGGTGCTTGCTGGCAGTATGCACTTAGTTTCTATTGTTGTAATGGATTCAAATTGAATTTGACGTATCAAGGAACGTTTTGATTGCTATACCTACCAAGCTACTTCGCTGGTTACTGCAAGGGTGAAAAGCTCTTTGATCTGCATTTCGATTTTCTTTTGTATTTTGATTGATTGATTGCAAGCAGGGAACTTGATGCTCTTGTTGTTCAGATCTTGCCAAGAATTGTAGCTCCTACATTACCTAGTAAGAGAGGTGGAAAAGGAAATGGAGTACAAAAAGTTGTGAAGAAATGATGAATTGCCATACAAACCAGGTTTACATGTAGTACAAAAGTTTGGTTTATTAATGGAAATGTGGGTCTACATTCACAGTAATATGCACCTACATCTAATATCTAAATAGATGTTTCTGTAAAAAATCGTAAAAATTGGGGGATTACATTACACCCTACACATTACAGCATGACGTATACACATGATTGCTTTGAAATTCAGTTCCAATCAACACGATTAGGCCAGAGTCATGACCGCTCTCTCTACCTGAATACGGATAAATAAATATTATTGATAGATAAATGCTATACTAGACCCTGAAAAGGTGAAAGCCACCCAAGAATTACATTACAATAAAATACATAAATAATAATAAATTTATTATCTTACTAGGTGTAGTGATTGGTTCGTATCAAAGTTAATTCGAGGACGTACTCTCCTTGCGAATAACGGAACACGAGTCATTGGCCGGAGTTTCAATATCGATTATTGCTGCCATAAATAAATTAAGAACTACCTGCCGTGAGATTCCCTGTTTGCAAAAACTATTGCGTTATGTATTCTGGCTTCCACAATTGGTTGTGGAAGAAGTTGTTAACAATAGCTACGTCTCTGTCGAGTTCAGTTCGAAACACTTCAAAGTCAATCGGGAAGACGGTGGCCCCGCGAACTTCGCACATTTGCTCCTCGGTGACAAAGTCGCGGGACAATGAGCTCGGGTCGGTATCTTGGCCTTTGACTCTTGAGATGAGCTTCTCTCGTTGGAGTCTCACGCGCTTCTCGGTGATCGCGAACATGTGCATGAACGCTTTCTGGCAAACTTCGATGCATTTCATTGTGGGTGCCAGGCGGACTGAAATTCAAACATCCTCAGTTAGGTCTTATCATTTAGTCCTAGCAGCAACTTTAGTAGCTAAAATGTTAAATTTGAACTGTCAGTGACATAGTTGAGATGTCAATCTCTTCTATGCTTTTGTATTTAGAGAGATGCACTTTGTATTGAAAGTAAAGTGAGCGCTATTAGTTTACAAACTTTCGAACTGTCAAATTAATTTCGTTCTTCATTTGACTGTAGGTTAGTATCAAACTCAGTTAACATATTGCATGTGGCCTCTGGCCCTTCGTACCTGGAGTAATCAGAGCATCTTTGGTGACTAACGGGATCAGATATCGACATGTCACACGACGGGGGGATCGTCCTGCCGGTCCCTGGCCATCAGGTGTTTCAGCTTGTGTAGTTTTCCCTCGATACCTTCTCTTCTTAATTGCGAGTGTTTCAATGTGCGCTTGCAGGAATTCGTTCTGTAGTTCGTGGTCGCCCAACTTGTAGAACTGAGCAAATAGATTTTCGCGGATATCTTTTGGTACTTTGTCCGCACATCGTTGTGGGCAGTTGCAGAGGACATCTAAAAAAATGATAAAACAATGTTAGGTGTTTGGGAATGTAGGCCAACCTGCATAAAAATAGGCCTAATATCCCACATAGCTGAAGTGTCAGGTTGATGGCATTCATGCTTGACTGACTCTGAAGTTTACATCACTGATATTCACCCACCTTGTTGTGTTTTGGCCGGCACAAGTTTACCAGAACGCGACACGTATTCTAGACCTGCATTTCGTAACCGTTTCATTTCTTTCCTCTCGTGAAATTTTAATTCCATTGTCACTGGTTTCTGCTCTCCACTCGCCTCCATTACAGAAGCCATCTTTGCCCGCTTTCGAGAAATTCAGTGAAACAAAAAAGTATTAAAAAAATAAAAGTCAATAATTTCCTTTTTAGACGGTCGCCACCTCCGGTAGCAAAATTAGTAACTAAAATAGGTTGCGTGTTTTGCCGCCGCGCGCGCTAGCGGCGACTTTTTTGAACACGTGCGCTTGATTTCTGTTATTTCAAGATTATTATTATTTTTTCGAAACCACGTGAGCGAAAGAGCTATTTAAAATAGGTAGGAGCGATATTTTTAGCAGATAAAGCCAGCGCAGCGTTATTATCGCGGCCGTAAATTTAAGATACCACTTTATGCTGCCAAAATCCGTAACCGAGTCGCACAACCTTTAAAAAGTCTTGTCTTTGTAAGTTGAAAAGCGATAACTGATAGTAATTCAAACAACTTCCTGTGTAAAACGCACACAAAGTGAGACAAATTATTATTAACTCGAAAACAGCCCTGCATACAAAAATGTACACTTTCTCAACTAGAATGGCAATCATTTTCAATCTTAACATCACGCTGCACAACCCCCGTGCCATACTAACCCAAATACACACCCTTTAAATACCATATCGTCTCTTATCACCCCAAAAACCCCACGCCGCGAAACACATCGCCTCGCGGCACGCAATGCGTAAAATGACCGAATCACGCACGTGATCGCACGCATAACATCTTGGGGCCACCACCACCATCCATGCGGGGACGGGCGAAACGGTGGCAACGGAGGGTCGAAGCGGGGACCGCTTGTCGGAGCGGCAGGCATCGTCTCAGCTCAGTCGACGGCAAGGATTAGAAGCAGCAAGGTGTGTGTTTGAGTGTACTGGCTTGGCTGGTGGGCAGAGCTAGCCTCTTCGCGTCTAAGGCCGAGTGGTTTAGCGGGTAGCCGAGTGTCATTCCCCGGTGGATTTACTGCACGATGCCGAACGATAAGGTAATGGAATTTTGGAGGAGCGCTCTGAAATGATGTGTTTCTATGTGTGTTTCGCTGTGTTTTTTATACCATTATGTGGGTGTCTTAAAAGACATCGTTGTTAAGGACAAATAAACCACCTCTTTAATAGTTATTTTTACTGGCAAACTCAATAAGATGCCATTATTCCATGTCAAGTGGCTCTTTATTCGTAATCATTCATTCAAAATTTCCAGTTTTCTCTATTTTTAAGTCAAATTTCGCCAAATTCATTTGTCGTCTGCGATCTCTGTGACCGTAGAGTTTTTTTTTGCGTTCGATATATTTTTCAAGTCAATTTACTTCTATAAATTTCCCGGCAATTTTTGTGGTGTGGGAGAGGGCTAACTATTTTGGGCCCAACGATTTCGTGATATCTCTGAATAGAAACTGTTTAAAATATTTACATCTTTACAACTTTGCATCGCAGGGTCGCTTGCGGAAATTTCCTAATAATCTTCTTTTAAACATCGACTGATGGCGGTATCGGGCACTGGTGCATGTAATCCTGAAATGGCAAAAAACAATTGTGCAATTAACGTGCACGCTATCTTCGCCCCAAGTTAATTAAAATGTGTTTTCTGGAAAGAAAATCGTCTGCGATAATTAACTTTGCTCGTGCTCGCGACATGCCTTGCACCGATCTGTATCACTCGCTTCTTGGGGGTTCACTAAACGCAGACCTAATTTCCTTGCTAATCATATTGTCAAATTCGATAAGCCAAGCAGTAAACTGCGGGTCTATCGTAGTCAACGATCAAATCGTCGACAGATATACTTACTAATAGCTTCTGTTGCAGCGAGCGTGTTCTTATCATTTTGGCATTTGCATGCACCCTCGCTTTATCATGTGCCTGTGTGCTCATCCGCATTTACTGCCAAAATATAGGTCTTGCGCTTCTTTCGTGACTGATTTCGTAAATTGTACCTGGGCACCAAACGTTCGTGGGGACAGGAAAATCTGTTGAAAATCGACGAAAATTTGACGGTAACATGTTCGTGTAGAATCCAAACGCCAGAATTTGTTTAAAATTCACTAATTTTACGCCTATGCTCGTGTTCTCGTAAATTACATTAAAATGTTGATTAGATTCAAATTGACAATCGGAAATTTGGTTGCAATTGATTGATGCCCTGTATTTCACAACGCATCACAAAGAGAATTGGCGCTGCGTTCTTTAGCATGCTAATTTGCATGGGTAGTTAATTTTGTCCAAATAGTATCCGTGCTGTATGTTTCCTGGACAGTCCCCTAGAGGTGAATCCATAAATCAACAGCAGTTTGTGTTTTCTTTTTTGTCGCCGGTTCATTAGAGTATGGTATACCAGATACCATACCTTCACTTATAATCCGAATCGCGCACTGAAATATTCTGTTGTGGATGGTAAACCTCTTCAAAGCCGGCACATTGTGCAGACCTGGCCAAGCAAACGACAACACTGTACTTGTTTCATGTTCATTTTGTTCGTCTTGATCAAAGATTCGAGAGTACTTCAATTGATAACTTGGTAATCACGACAGAAACTAATTGGAGTCGCCGATTTATTCGCTTACCAAATTATTGCGGACGTCTGGCCAGGGATGGCCGATGGCCCCGGGTAAAACACTTGCCCCCACTGCCTCCACTGAGAATATTAGAGAATATCTAATCATAGTTTTGTCCATTTTTGGTTTCAAATAGCACATATTCATTTTGATATTTTTATATGAACGTTGGAAGGCGCCTCGTGGGAGATGGAGGACAATATTTTATCCCTCGGCTAATTCTCAGTGTCTTTTACGCTGTGGTGGTCCTTTTGGAAACAAGGCCCCCAATCAAGTTTAAAAACTGTGCAAAATACTATTTTTTATGTATCTGATATAGTTTGCAATGTGTGCAGTGTGAAATTAGAGTGCATAAAGTGGTCTACATTTTGAATTCGAATTGGCCAAGGTGGGTGCTACAAACGAAACCAAGTTGTACAGTGGATGAAGTTCACAGTCTACTCTCTTGATGGAGGTCAGAGGGTGGCGTGAACTGCAAGCCCCTCCTGTGCCAAGGCGCCTGTCTGGATGACGAGCCCCATGCAGCACACACTGATCCGACGTGAGCGCATGGTGCTTTTAATAATTTCAAAATAATAATCAACCTACAGGTCTCCGCGGCTAAAATCACATCCAGAAATTTTGCCCCAAGGGCTGAAAATGTACATGGTTCTGATAAAGTTCAAGGAATATAAAAAAATTGCGCATTTCAATTTATTTCCATAACACAGTTTTCATGTTCTTTTGACCTTTCTTTCGGGTATTTGGAATGGCCTGGGGCGAGCAATTATGCACACGGGAACGCTTCTACCTCTACTGCACTCGGCAGTTATGAATTGTCTCTCTGTGTTCGATTTTTGACGTGTATTTTTTTGTCAACTTACCGTAGGTACACCATGTGTATACAAACAGCATGAGTGAGTGCCATCACTGAATTATTCTCAGTGAAATATCGCGTTAATTAACTCAGTCGCACAGGTGCTGAGTTAACTATAAAATGGCTTAGCATTCGTTTTTTTTTTCGCTGCTAGTCTGTTACTGTGGCGTGCAGTCCATGGAAGCAAGGGAAGCACTGCTACCGAAGGTGCACGTTAGTAAGTTTTAGGAAACACTCACTTTGCGCGTTAGCGCATATATAAACATTGCATTTGAAGTCCGTGAACGGTGCAAATTACCGCGCCGCCAGGCGCCTTTGCACTAAAGGTGCATAATTAGCAAGTTTTAAAAGCACACGCTTTGTGCATATGTTGGTGCAATTTTATTAATTTTGGGAACGTTTTGAACGACGTTCTTAAATTTTTGAAATATAATCAAATATGCGCCCGTATGGCGCCTAGTGGCGCTAGTTTTCACAATTAGCATTCACACGGACAGCTACTGCGGAAGCTTGAAGCGCAATGTTTTGCATCGTGTGGTTTTAAAACTTACTAATGTTGCTTCCCGCAGTAGCAAACCCACCGCACGCCACTGGTCGCCACTAGTTACCAAAATACATACGATGGGTTTTCATCTGTTATTAATAAAGAGTGCCGCGAACAAGTTTTTAGTTAATTAGACTATAGAATACACCACAAAGAACCAGCACCGTTATTAATAGCGAGTTATTAACAGCATTTAAACCTATAAATGTAGGTTAATCGATAATGATTGTGTGTCGGTGTCTTGAATGCGTGCCACGGTATTGTACGTTTTCTATTCTTTATGAAGATGTGTCTATGCGAGCAGGCTAACTGTTTCGAAGACGCTGACCAGATAGGAGAAAATATCCTACTCTAAGGTAATAGTGCGCGCGTGAATTTATGTGAGTGCACTTGCTGAAAGATGAATGCAACCTCGTGAAAAGTGTGTCAATCCGTTGCATTATAAATGCATTCTCTTGCCGTGTGCGCGTGTGCTCCGCGATTCCTTTTTATTTATGACTGGACTGAAAAAATTAGCAACAACAACGAAAAAAAAAACTCGCCGATTTTATGATAAATAAAGACGTAAAGTTGTGTGTCTTTGGAAATGATCCATCGATTTGTGCAAATTAGATCTACATTTTTATGCGGTTAGGTTATTTGTATTTGTTAGTAGTTTTGTCGCGAGTGAATTGCTTTCACTCTGTGCACCGAATTTGGTATCGAGTGCATATTTTATTCGAAGTAAACGACATTTTAATTTGTCATCGAAGGAAAATTGGAAGGCGCCATGATTTGCTATAGCATACGAGTTACGACTTTAGTTTGCAATGCAGTTTCATATTTCCGGCATTTTCCGTCAAGGATCACAATCGTTTATATATATTAGGTATCTCGTGAAAACATTCAAGTGAAAAATGTCGTACGTAGTTTCGAAACAAAAAATCGTGATATCGGAGTTTACGTTTGCCATTTCGAGAGCAAAGTTTAATATAGATTGAATTGCTCTAGCTAGAAGCAGAACCACAATTTCCACTGAATGCATGGTACCGTGCAATTCCCTGTCTAATTAATTTAGAAGGAAAACAA
>LVVV01432405.1:0-19167 GCA_001676325.1 Amphinemura sulcicollis
CCCCCCTCCCTACCTTCCTGGACCTCGGTGTCACCCTGGCCACCGCGATCCCTCCGCACACCCACGCACCCCGACCGCCACTCGCACACACGCAGGGCTCTTGGATATCGCAGCGGCCGGCTCTGCGTGTAATCTTGTAAACCGAGGTTCGCTACGTGAATACCAATCAGCAGATTAGTATTTTTCTCCCGACTGAATTGTAAGCGGTGACGAGCTGTCCACAGATGTTATGCGCTCGGGAATTTGCGAAAACTGCGCGCGCGGCCGCCATATTATTATCATGCGCCTCCTGAACTTGTAAGCGCCACAGTTTTAATTAAAAATATCGTACTTCATCACGCCGCCATAGATACACAAGCAGGCCATGCTTTTGCTGTTTTGTTCGCTGATATTTCGACGAGAAAAAGGGAAAATGGAAAATGGTTTCGGCTCGAATAATCTTGCAAAGGACGAGAAACCTTCGACGAAAAATGAGAAAATCTGTTTCTAAATCAAATTCGGCAACTCGTAGCGCTTTAGACCTTTAAAATGCATGCAGCCCCCCCTGTTTCGATTTATCTTACCATAAGTTAACTCTTCTGAGATTTTGGTTCTTCTAATAAAATCACTCTCAACGTATTTAACGTAAGAAGGTTACAGTCGAGCAGAAACTCGAGTGTGCGTTTGGCGTGAGAGATAGAGAGATCGTATTAGTGAACTTTGAGAGAACTTTACCAGAATCAAGAAGCAAAAGTGGAGCTTTATGTTGGCGCGGAAGGTCCCCGAAGAAGGAGCGCAAAGTCATCGAGAGACGCAGTGTTCCTGTAATTGGCTCTTGTTCCTGAGGGAGGAATGGTCACCAGATCAGGCCAATGTCCTCCCACTCTCTGGGTCCAACATTTAACTATCATACGGACAAGTTGGTGCGTCAGGGACGACCGAAAGAATGTAAAGAAGGCCGCTCCCTGGGAATCAGACGGTGGAGAAAACTTGGACAGAAAGAACAAAAAACGAAGCGGGCAGGGTTTCTATCTATAACCAGTGGACGGCTAGTGAATTGGAATCGAGCAAGTTTCATGGCTTTTCAATGGATTTCTTAAATCAAAGAGTTTCTTTGCTATGTCCCTGTGAAATCTTTCCTCTATTATCTTCACATCTCGCGGGTCGCGGCGGGGGACGGCCGCTTACTCTCGTCGACCCGTCTTTCATTGCAGAGTGCTGTACAGCGTTTCCTTTTGACCCAAATAACGATAAACTGTTATCGGGAAATGAATTTGTAGTAAAAATAACATTACTTTGAAATCATTGTAAGCTTGTAATTTTCAAGAAGAAAAGAAGGCGGATAAAAGATAAACTCGCCCGGGAGCAAGGCGTAGACATTTTACACTCATTGCTTTCGAGCTCGGGTGTTGTAGTGTTATTCCAGGCCTTCCTGACGAGTCGTTAACGACCTCCTGCCGGAACAATCTTTTGTCCGCCGGGCCAACGGCCGTGGCGATTTCAGACAGCACACAAATTGCTCAGGCCTCGATCTCGTAATTGAGGAAAATCAGCGGAACAACCAGCCATTAAATCGAAATAAAGAAAGAACGATTACCGCAGATCCCTCAAACTTTGATACTGAAGATTCCGTTTTTTTCGATTATAAAGAAAAAAGATATTTCGCAAAATCACCAGAGAAGAAGCAAGGAAGCAAGCGTCGTAGGCTTACACATGATATCGGCCGATGGGCTGCTGCTAGGGGCGGTGGATCGTCGTAAAGAAATATTACGACCTCGTCGAACTTATTCTTTAGATAGAGATGCTGACTAAAAGTTCATACAAAAACGATCCGAAAGTTTGCATCGTAACTCACGTTCAGCATTTCTCGAAAGTTTAAATGATTGACTCTGAAATATTGTAACAGTTGCAAATATATTCGCCTTGCTGTTATTCTTTGAAATGAACTAAAGTAGTTTGTTATAGAATATTCTTACATGGCGTTATTTTATCTAGGGGTGGGTTGAGTTGAGAGATTGTTCCGGGGTAGTGAATAATGGCAAGAGCAGCGGAATAAGCCATAGGGTGTAACTGCTATACATAACAATCTAGCTAGCGTATTTATGTACTTGTAGACAGTTTGCGCACAGCTAAAATAATGCTTTCTCAGCAAAAGGACTCTATAGAATCCCCACAATAAACGGATCGTCTATTTCGCTGCACATTTAACTCATTAAGGCATCATCATATAATCGCATGAATTCAACTCTGTCTACCAGCGTCTCCGCCCCCCCTGCGGCCCCCCTCACCACAACACTTCCATTCTGCAGCCGCAACAAATGAACTTTGATGGTGCACAACGCGAACGTCGGGACTCGAACTAATCAGATGTGGCGCGCTCCGTTGGTCGGGGCTTGGAAAGTAGATACACTGGAAAGCATTCTGCGCTTCCGGTCCGCCGCCATTTTCGAAAGAAGCGTAAACTGAAAAATAAATTAAATTGGGCCTGTAAAGTGGAGGCATAGATCAAATAAAAACATATTCCGAAGGAACCTTCCTTTCGCAGTTCGCAGCTAGCATGAAATATGAACGAGAGTCTGTTTAGGAGGGAAAGACGACACTGCGCCTGCATTAGAGGCGCGACCGAGGAATAATGTTTCCAACTAACTTGTTAATGAAGTTGAAATTCACGTTTAATTCACTTAGAAAACTTGACTGTGTTTCCTAAATAATCCGAGTTGAATCTTTGGTGTTGGTTCGAACGTCTGAAGATGTTGTGTACATGTGACGCCCACCTCTGAGCGGGACATTCCGACGCGACCGCCGCATTCTCCGCGGCGCCGCGTCGTTCACGTTACGTCGACGTCATTTTGTTTAGCATGCTCCGGTCCGGCGTGGAACATGTTGTTAGCGTCGTACCTTCAGCCTCCCCCTCCCTCACCCCCCCTGCCACATTCACGTCGGGTCCCACTGGCTCCCCCTAACCCGATAGATTCTTTACCGATCACCCATGTCCTCTATGAAAATATAATAAAAAACACTTCAACGCGATCCATATTGCTTGACGCTCAATTTGATGGATTGCGTCACATGACAGTGTCAAGAAGAGCGAAAGGAGAAAAAAAATCGAAAGGAGCCCCACATCCATCAGGAAATTTGCTCTTACATGTTTCAGCGGCAATTCCGTATGAAATTACAGCGCGTGCTCCTGACATATTCATGTCAACGTTTTTATGCTTGGATATTCTAACATTTTATCGCGTGGTTTATTAAGCTGGCTGACCGAGTTCTCGTGTGCTATGCTCTAGCATCTCTCTAATTTAATAATTGCCATGTAATTCAACTGAAGGAAGATGGCGCAAGATAGCGAGCGGCCCACAAAGGTTCGGAGCCTGTTCGGACATCCGACGCCGACGCCGACGCCGACGCCACCTCCCTTGGCGTCGCATCTGTTGAATATGGAACGCAACGGCAGACCTCAGTCCATACTATGCCTGGACATCAAGATAAAAACCCCATTTGCAAGTCTCTCATCGAATACTTGATTCTAAGCCCGGAGCTCCAGGTCTAGTCGATTTCTCTCGCAAGTAGGGACTGCGCTATACATATATACACACTTTGTTTAAAGTGATTTATTTTTGCGAGCCGCTTTGAATCAGCGACGTGATTTGCTTTTAAGCGTGAATCTCCGCAAGCAAACCTATAATCAAATTGTTGCCGGCGCGTATCGTGCAGAAGCACACGCGGTTATTATGACTTCGTTTTGGCACTGGAATATAATTCGAATTCGATAAGAAGTCAAAGCTGAAATATTATTCTACCAAAAAGTGACCATCAAAGTTCCCTTACAACGAAACCAAACACACACGCCGATTAAAAAATGGTAAAAATTTGCTCACAGGGCGACCTTTGCATTTCCGTTTGCAGTCTGGAACACGTGTCGCGTGATAAAAACGTATTCCATGCAGTGTGCACCGGCTTTGTGGGGCTGCTGGGTTGGTTTTGTGGGCGCGCCACCTGCAGGCGGGGGGTCGCCTACTCGCTGCATGCCACCGACTAATAAAATACGTCGTTCTCGGGTATATTACTGGCAATTATCACAACCACTTTCGGAGGTGTGCATGCGAGAGCAGCGCGCGTTGCGGCAGCGGCAGGCAGTTCGAGCACTGCCACACTACACTAGCGCTCTCTGTGTGTGTTTGTACGTGTGTACGTGTGTACGTGGGTGTTTGTGCTCTAATTATATATCCTATCCAATGCAGCATGGCAAAAAGATGTTTATCACCGGCAACAAAATAATAGCATTATGTGGGAGGTGCATGTAGTTTAGTCGATACACATAATTATTTGGTGACACGAATGGCTAAGAAATGAAGTGTTTTGGCGCATAAAGGAACACGCCACCGGTGATACAACTTCTACGTCCGTTCTAAATGAAATAATTCTTGCGGTCATAAAGCCGCTAATGATGATGTTTAATTAATATGCATGCTAACAGCTACAC
The DNA here is from genome assembly GCA_001676325.1 of Amphinemura sulcicollis. Lineage (NCBI taxonomy): Eukaryota > Metazoa > Arthropoda > Insecta > Plecoptera > Nemouridae > Amphinemura > Amphinemura sulcicollis. Next base: position 4,463 of record LVVV01432405.1, read on the forward strand.
TTTTGTTATACCCATATAGGCAAATGCACCTGCCTCGCACAGTTCAAACCTCCATAAAGCGAAAATGGAGCGAACACGAAAGTGAAATAAAAATGGTCTGAGCGAAAAGCAGGCTGGCAAAGACGCGTCTAGCGCGTAACGCTGTTATGCAAGGAGCAAGATTGATTCGATAACTCATACAAAATAGAATATAGACGGATGAGCTGGCCCTCCCAAACCGACCCCATGAAGGCCTGTGTTTTAACGCTGCCAATAACCCCCGTTTCCTTGTTAGCGCCGATGTGCCCCCCCCCCCATCCTCCCCGATGGAGCTGTTCCAGAATCCTTAACCCAATCACGGCGGTAACCGCCAGACGCCGTGCGCCTCGGCGTCTTGGGCCGCGACGCCGACGCCGACGCCGACGCCGGCTCAAGGCTCCTGACTCGCAACACGAGGCGAGGCTGTAGCAGGGCGGCTAACTACATTACGAGCAGGAGAGAGAGAGAGAGAGAAAGAGAGAGATTTAGAATTCTTGCTGGGTACGTCTCCCGTAATCGGGTCTAACCGCCACTAATTTAATTGAAGAATGAAAACCATGTTGATCTTTTGAGGAAAAAATAATTTTCTCGCCTGTGCGGAAATTAACTGGGTTATGTGTAAGTATGTTGTTAAGAAAGGTTACTGAAGTTTGATTTTTTGTTTTCTAAACAACTATGTGGTCCCTACAATGACAAGCTCATCATACATGTTATAACTGCTAAGCTTAAGAATTATTGAAAATGTAATTCATGCCATAGAATATCTTTTCAAGTTGATATTTAATTACATTTATTTAAATACAGTTGAACAATACCACTATTAATTCATAACTCTTGACAGAGATTTATTAGTCTGTGATTATACACCTGTATTCCACCTGATTTCAAACATAAAGCAAGTCCGTGAACTTCCGAACACCGACTTCAGCTATAGCCTTAGATTTTTTTGTGTATTACTGGTGGCTCATGTTTTCTTTACCATAGTAATCAATCTGTCATAGTAATCTTTATCAATCTCTTTGCTGCAGCTTGTATTCCTCCAGCCCTTGCTGCCGATGTTTACCTTGTTCCCAATTTTCAATTCGGTATTTTCTTTCGATTCCATAATATGCCGTCATCGCAGGAAAATGCCACAATGCACGAGAGTGCTTCGTATAAAACGGGCAGAAATGACCCATAATATTTCACGAAGCGAAGTTTTCATTTCTTCACTGAACCTCATCGTAATCTGAAAACTGCGGTAAACTTCAATTATCTACAACAGATTACACGTGATTATGGATAATTACTCGGGTGATTTAACAGTGTGAATGCGGAAGAGTATACTTGAGTAATTGAGGCACAGCGAACGCGCGGAAGCCATCAAGATGTAAATTATTCATAATACGATTAGCGATATTAAATTATGTAGCACGGTTCATTGGCTTGCCAATCGATTGCCCGGTTTTTTGACTTTGCTAATAACTTCATGACGGCGCGATCAATGAAAGGAAGGAGATGTGCGACTTTTGGCGAAGAGACAAAGGCGTTTCAACTGCGTAGGTGATACTAAAAAGGAGGGCTAAGAGTGGCGTGCAGTTCATGGAAGCAAGGGAAGCACTGCTTCCTTAGAAAACTAGCGCCTTTCCACTGGAGGTGCATATAAGTAAGTTTTGAAAGCACTCACTTTGCGCCTCAGCGCATATAAACATTTCATTTCAAGTTATTCCGTGCAGATATACTCATGGTGCAAAGTATAGCGCCGCGAGGCGCCATGTTGTACTGACAGAGCATATTAGTAAGCTTTGAACTCCACATTGTCTCGATTTGATTAATTTTGGGGACTTTTTGACTTACATTTTTGTAATTGTTATATGTTAGCGCATATGTCTATATGTGCCCTTTGGGCGCTTTGTGTATTTTTCAGACTGGTTGCAATAATGGTAGACAGTGTATTTTCGCAAATAAGATACAATAACATTGCGATTCATTTCATTTTGGTTGAAGCGGTATTTTGACTTGGTTTTGCCATCTTGGAAAGTGTTTTTGATAATTCTTACAAGTCAACCGAATACTGATGATGCCTTATTAGTTGAAACTAGTTTAAATTACGAAAGCTCACAATGGGCAGTTGGGCAATGGGTTCGGATCCCGGTGTGGATGAGATTTTTGAGAAGTGTAGTTGCAAACTTGATAAGAAATAAAAAAAACTGCATGATGCCGTTTTTCGCTAATTTACATATTGATTAAAAATAAAATGTAAGTAATCAGAGGCGGATTGACAGCGCACGATTGTACACGCTGTTGACACTTCCGAATTTCTAATTTCAAGGTCAACACCATTTTCGATACCTTTTTAAAATAAAATTTAAAGTTTCTTTAAAATGCATTTATGACTATAACTAAAAGAACAGACTGTAAAAAATGACAAATCGAAATTCAAAGCGACAAGCAAAATAAAATAAGCTGATAAAATATTTTCCTAGCCGTTTTCCTTTCCGAATTGAGGATATTTCCTGTGTGCACTGTGCATATCGACATATAAATATTAAAAGTCCAATAACGTACACAAATAAAGATGCGTATACATAACCCCGCTCTGCACTCAATGGCATTGCGCTCGTTCCATGAATGCAGTTTGCAGCCACTTGCATAATGCAGCACACGGCATCTCGCTGCTCGCAGTCCAAAGCGCCGTTACATCCCCTATTTCAAAACTAAAATTCAACATTAATGCTCAACAACTGCAGTTTTCATTGTAATATTTAACATTTACAGTTTCTTAATGTCTCTAAATGGACGTTTGGAAGTGTTGAAAATAGTTGCCGCTACAACACTAATTACAATAATATACGGGCTTGAAGATGTTTTAAAACAATATTACGTGTATATAAGCTTTACAAGAAAAAACGAAAAACAAAACCCTGTTGAAACTTTGTGCTTACATGTCGCGAATTGTCATAACTCTTTTCCAGCTTTGTTCACTCGTTCCGACTTTCCCAACAAGTTGAGATTGCAGCGCGGCTTGCTTGCTGATCGACTCGTGTGGAGTTTTATCTCTTTGCGACATTTGAACATGACAAAGTATTTCAGCGAACCTAACGTGCCGCCGTTCACTGATTTCGCCGCGCTTTGTTTTATTTAGAGCATTACCTTTGATTGTATCTTCCACGCTGGCAACAACAGCAGTCCCGCGCTTTTGTTAGAAGGCTTCAAGGCTAGCACTATTCTCACATATCACATCTGTGTGATTTGTGTTTCGACTACATTATTCCATGTCCGTCCATTTTCATCAAAAGCCTGGAAAGGAAATGGATTTGATGTGTAGATTCGCCGACGCATATTTCGTTTGTGCATGTTAATGATTCAACGTCCCCTTTATTATGATTCAAACGTGATTGGTTAATATGGAGGTGCTTTTATTTCAAACATCAAATTTCCATTTAACGAAGGAAAGTGCCTTTAATGCCCGTTCTCATGCCACGAGAGAATAAGACGAAAATTTAAGTCGTACTCCTCTTTTGTGCAAGCGCTAAGACGTGACGACTGCTCTACACGATTTATCCGCCACGTCGACATTTCAATCCGAAATGACATTAAAATTCTGTCCCACGACTCTGGTTTAAAACACAACTAGAGCTTGACACATGAATAAGAGTATGATTCCGTACTGAATACTTTATATATAAAAAAAAATATATATATATTTGGATGCGTGTTTTCAATAATTGTACTGCATTATTCATATTTTTTCTCCCCTGTGACAAGAGATTTAAATCCTTCATTTTTTTTCGGCGCCGCGTGTTATCATTTCGCGTGTTTTCCGTCACCAGGCGCGCAAACATCTCGACAGAAATGGGCCCCAGAAGTTTTGATGGTGTTGTTGATTTGTTCGGAAACTTGTGTCGGATTGGTTTGTAGAGTAGCCGAGACGAGCGGGCGAACGGTGGAGCGAGCGAGTGTACACGTTTGCCGGTCCCCGAGTCGCAGATCACTCAATTCCGATATCTTTGCCTCGCAGCTGAGCGATCAGCTATCCGTTGCGTCTCGTCTTGCCCTGCCCCGCTCCCAGCAGTTTTACCCCCAAGTCTTGGTCCAGGTTCCGGTCCCACGTCCCAAGTCCGCGTCTCGCTCTCTCTTCCTTGCCACCGTCGAGCGCTCTTGTTCCATCTCATCCCTCTTTACCAGCCCCCCCACCCCCACTCTCCAGACATCCTCGACATCCCCTACATCCCATTCCCCTACCCACAAAACCATTTCAAATTTTCCATCAGTCTCAATCCGTCGATTTTATCTTTTAGTCTAGGAGATAGTTTCAATTCCTGAATTTACCTCAATCATATGACTGGCTTCAGTCGCTTTCCCCCGCGTCTCGAGCATTTCCAGCAGCCGTTACGTCCGCTGCCCATCGCCGGACGCACCCTCTAGCGGCTTTTTCCAGTCCCCACCATGTTGTCCAGCCTCTTGCCACATCTTGTCTGGACGTCGGCTCAATGGTCAAGATTAATCGAATGGTTTTCTGCATAGCTTGCCCGATATCACAGGCATGCGATCGTACCAGACGTTGCTTTTCTTTGTATGCACTGTAGTGGCAGCGCTAAACACGGCACGTTCAAACATTTCCAGGTAAGAAACCCATTTCGAAAACACGCGGGGAAGTTACCCCAGCTGCCAGCGCGTACCCATTGCTAGTAATTGCCGATCTCGGAGCTGAACCCGAGGCCATTTCTGCGAGATGAGACTGCTCCTAATTACACTCCATAGTTTCTCCAGATAGTACACACACACACACACACACACACACACAGGCAAACATATTATATTTTGTACAAACACAAATATTAGTTTAGCTCTGGTGCTTAACCCGGCGTGCGCGAACTCTTTCTGCTCTTCCCGTAATTTCCCTCTTGCCTGGGAACACTTTCTTCGCGTAGGGCTTAGGTACGCCGCGGGAATTGCTGGCGTTACTACGAACAAAGACGGCGCTCGCGGGGAGCGTGCTTGCTGGATCGAATCATCAAAAAACGCAAAATCTTATGAAAAGAAGCGTCGTCCTGTACCTCGCGCTCGTATCAAATATTCCATCTCTTGTCGTGCCATGCTCGTCATTTTTACACAAAAAAAAGGCAGAATTATTAATGTTAGTCTGTTTTGAAGGGGATTTTTCTAGAACGACATTCGGGAACAATAATAATTTTTCTTTCGTGATACCTTTTATGTTAATGAAATGAGACTGAGCAGAGAAACCCAGTGACTTGTTCGTTATTTTTCACGAGAAATAATAATATGGTGTAATTGTATTTACAAGATACTTTCTAGTAGTCCTATAAAGTCCACCGTTCATAGGAGGGACGGAAGAAATTATGTTCCAAAGCATAATGAAAATGAAGGTGTTTCTAGAGAACTTCGAGCGTAATGTTGCGTAGTTTGTGTCGGCTGCCCGGCTCAGAGCAGCGATTCCGCTTAAAACCTGAGGGCATGAAGCTTCAAAGCTTCGTAGAGGCATATTTGATAAACTGGCGTAGCGCTGAACGCTAAAATACATTACCCCGTCGAGCGATAGGCCCTTGCGTGGTGCGCCAGGCCACGCCGCTCTTGGAGCTTGCACCTCTGGCATTTATGTACACTCTGTGGGAAAGATTTATAATCGCTGCGATGTTCCTTTAATCCGATGAGAAACTGATCCGAGTCTCTCTCCGAGCCGAGAATATAACTTCTAGGCTCTTATGACCTATCACCCCGTTTATCACAGAGAGCCACTCGTGAGTTAGATTTGGTATTTGGGATTAAACGGCTGGAATACACTAATTGATATGAATGCTAATTGCTTAACCAGAATTAGACTTTATTAGAACATAGGTCCGTAATATCCATGTAACTCGAGAAGGTACTGCGAGGAGTCAATGAAGGAAGCCATTAGTGATTCAATGCGCTTTGCTTACTGGCTCTGTTTCAACAGGAGGCGCCATTAAAATTTGCCCAATTTAAATAAGGGGTGGCTGAAATGCAAGCACATGGCTATTAGTATTTGCTCTTGACTTGCTAAATCCACACTCACGAATTGAAGATGCTCATTAAATAGAGTCTGGTCAGGCGTGCTGGCTGATTGAGGAGAATGGAGGTGTTTCGAGATCATACGATATCTGCTTGCCGAGAAGAGGACTCAAGAAGGGGGTGCAAAAATAAGAGACGCCAAAATTGTATGGAGTGAGGAGGGAGGGGCGGTCTAAAGGCGACAGCTGGAATCGTGCGTGTAGCAAACATAGGATCGATATCGCCCGGAAAAACTTTATGCGTAATATTGAGCCGGAGCCGAGGGAGACGAATTATTGGGAAACGAATTTGAGGGCTGATGGGAGAGCGGAGGAATGGGATGGGGAGCTTTGTTTGCGCGTCAAGCCCGAACGGGGGAAAGAAGTAAACCTCCGATTGAGATTCATTCGTGCACCTGAGGAATGTAAATCCGGATTTATTTCGACAGGCAAATAACTAATAATCGCCGGGACGGTATGTTTTACCCTTAAACAGATGCCGCGTTAATATTATACCTCCGACCGAACGGCGGAATATCGACATTTCGACGGCGAGTTGGAGCGCGAGTTCGCGAGCCTGCACGCCGCCTCCGACGCCTCGAGAGAGTTTGCTACGTGACAGGCACCCCTCGAGAATGACGCAATGCCATTACGGGCTGTAAGCAACGTGTCTTCTTTACACCCCGCTTATAACGAACCCTGTCTGAATCATTTAGAAGAGCATGCTTTCATGGCACCCTCCCGGGGCGCGCCGCCGCCGCCGTCGTCGCCGCCGCCGTCGCCGCCGCCAACGTCGCTTCGAGCGCAGCGAATTTCACGCATTAATATTGCAGCGTTTGCTGTACGCAGGTATTAAGACGCTAGGTATTTCAGACACCCAGCGTGCCACTTACTCCCGTGACAAAGCTGGGGATAACTATCGTCTTAAAGCCGCTGAGCTAACACAGAAAGTGTGAAAAAGTTGTTTCTTCAAAGTTTGATATCACGAGATGAAACGCGGGACATGACTCATTCATCACTTTTTCGCGCGTGTTTTTGTGATTTTGAGCTAAAATATTTTTGTGGTCCTAATTGCAGCAATGTCGTGCAGATGTGGAATTCTAGCTGCAAGTTTGCAGGTAATTGGTTGCCATTATACACCCCATGGAAAATATGAAACTGCAATTTGAATTTCCTTGAGAGATATAATTGCTCTTACTTACAAGTCATGCAGAACATAGTAAACAAATTCAACACGCTCAAACTTCTGGCAACTTTTGAAAATTGAACTTTCGGGCGTTGTTCTCATTGGTTTCACAAAATGGTATACGAAGGAAGATTATTTCCAGAGTTTTAAACACGAATAAAGGCAACATTAGTTTGGCACAAACATGAGCTGATGAGCCGAGCCACAATGTGCTAGCGATATGCCGAATAGCACAGATAAAGTTTTCGAGAATCACACATAATATAACGCGAAAGTTTGCTAAGATTTGAGGTGTTGCTCTGCAGCACGCGATCCAGCAACAAGTTCCATCAACTTGTCGTAATACGCGAGCTCGACTGACAAACTCGGTTTACACGTCAGAGTAGGAAACAATGCAGGCGGCGCCCGGACGGAACTTCACACAATGCCGCTCGGACCGCGATCCAACTCACTTTCGTTTAATTGAGCCGAGAAAGAAAAATTGCAGCTGATTGTCGCGTGCAATGGAACGAGTAGTGGCATCTTGTTCGTCTCACAACGAGCAGCTGAGAAAACGAAGGTGCCATTTAAGAAATGGGTTCTTATATTGAAAAGCAGCGCCGTTTCCCATCAAGAGTACATTCGCGTTTTGACTCTACTCTATTATTGTTTGGCCTCGTCGTATTGCGAAATTGAAACCAGACCAAACTTGGCTGGTTCAACTGGCAATAAGTCACGGTTCTTAAAGTTTATAAGTTACTTTACTGTCAAACTATATCGATATCGAGGAGTTGATATTCAAGTTAGCTTCACTTTCCCACAGGTCTAGACGCAAGCGGAAAGAAAATTGCATCCTTACAAGATCGTGGCTATAGATTTGACTTCGGAAGTTCACATTTTGTAATTAATTTCTGAAGGGGCGTAGCGTAGCGTATAGTATCGGTTCAAGTCGTAGAGAGAGAGAGAGCAGCAGTAGTCGAGCGAATTTCGTAACGGAAATTTGGTCGGAATAGTCCGCAGTCTTGAACGCAGTAGCCGCACACAGAATTATCTTCCTCAATTGGCTGTTCACCAAGTTGATAGCTAAAGGCGGTAATATCGACCACGCCAGTGAAAATTTTCTCTTAGAACACCTAAATTATCTTGAAAACATTATCGAGAGGCAAATCGGGTAAAATCTGCGTTTTCTTGATTAGGCTGGTCTTTTGATTCGTGGTTCGGTCCCTTGGGGCGATCAGGCGCGCGGTCGAGCTGTTCAGGGACGGCTTGATTGAATTGGGTGAGCACGCCACTCTCAGCTTCTCAGCTCGACGGCTCACAAAGACAGGCCGAATAGAAGCCGCGAACAATTGGAACACGGGACGGGAAAAGGCAAAACGAAGGAAACGATTGACTTACAGTAACGGTTAAAGAAAGACATCAGATCGACTTGAAGTCAAACTCGAAGAAGATTGGAAAGTGCACGAGGAAAAAAACCATGTGTGTGCGAGCGATCGCGATCGGCGGCGGCCCCAACTGCACTTCTCGATGCGAACTCCGAGTCCGACGGGAATTGTGCACAAGTTTTCCGCCGTTCACCCCATCGAGCTCGGCACGCCCGTAGGCATCGGGCTCGAATACAACGACTACTTTTGTTTCCGGATTGATTTATTATCGTGATAAAAAGATCACTCATCTCCTGGCAATCTTCGTGAACAGCGGGAGGTGTCCGCTAGGTCATATAAAATAACTTATCGTCCAGGTGGGACGTAACACGCGGCTTAAGGCACTATATTTTACCAGAACTCGACCATTATTGCAGTACAAAGTCCCAAATGATATTATCCTAGGATGTATTTATGGTTTGTTTAATGCTATGTAGAATCTGTAAAGCTGTCAGGTGCATAAAAGTTGAATAATAGAGTCTTTTGCAGTCTGCAGCTTGTCCGGAGTGTGTACTCAGGATTCGCAACATTGCCACCGCATTGCGGGATTATCAGGCATGCCCTGTTGGGGGGCGGGGGGGCATGCTGTGGAATCTGTTTTGGGAGATGTGTCGACAAGCAAGCAAGCCTCGAACTCGGCCAGCTTGTTAAACGCCAGGACAATGCAATGGCCAATCAAACCCAACTAAAGCACGGGCACCATATGCGTGCTTTTTGGATAATTACACGTTCTATATTTGATGAAAGACAAATGGCAGATTCGTACCCAGGTTCGTCCTGGCTGTGCCTACATCACGAGATTCATGCGGCCGAGGGCGGGTCGCGAAGCCCGCATTTTAAAACGACAAAACGTCGTGAACACACGAGATGATTGAAAGGAAAAAGCCGCTTCTTTGATCTAAAAGCTAGTTTTAACAAGCCAATCACAAGACGGGACAGGTTTCGTTTCTTTGTCCGCAATTTCGAACCGAAGTCTTAGATCGGTCGTTTTAGCTGGTCCCCGTCGTGCACGTAGGTATAACAAAGCGTCCCGGCGCGGCGTCGGCGTCAGCGTTGGCGTCGAAGCCAGCGTCCAATTCAACGCGAGTCAATATAGTGTCCAATGTTATTTGTTATCCCGGGACGAGCTCAGAAGAGACTACTCTAAGAAGCTCTTAACATCGCGTATGAACAAAGTCGAGGCTTGTTAGCTGCTGAACATGCTCGTTAACAAGAACCTAACACAAGTTTCAGACAAACTTTGACAATTCCGGGGCCCGCAGACGACCAATTGTGCTGTGGAAGGAATTAACAACCTGGCAGCGGCGAGCGGCGACCGGGTAGCGAGTAGCGGGTAGCGAGTAGCGCAACGGAGCGGCCAGTCCCCGAACTTGCCAGCCGAGTAGCGTGTTGCGGTGGTTTGCGAGTCGCTTGGTGTTTGCAGTGAGAGTTGCAAACTGCGAAGAACCGGAGCAATTCTCTCGAAGAGCTCTAGGGACGTGTGTTCGTCCAGGGAGCTCGCTGTAAAGGGACCAATCATAGCAGCGAGCACACTTGCCCATGGTTGCCCACGAAGAAAACAGCTATGTAATGGCATGATAGAAGCGATTTGGACGGTAACTATATGTTCCCACGAATGAATTGCCATATAATTTGAAAATTGCAATTGTGTTTGCGATGGCTTAAGTGGTGCGTTCATAAAGAGATTAAAACATTAAAAGCAATTACTAGAGCAAATAGCATGTTAATTGATAATATAGCTGTTAGTTGATTGAACAAGTTATCAATATATAACGTTATTTTAATATTTTAATTATTCTCCGCGGCTTATAGTTTATCAGTTGTTGTCCAATAGTGACGAGTGAATAATTGTCGATCCAAAATTTGAGTTCGATAATCGAAAAACTATTTTTATGCTATTTTATGACGCTGTCGAGCCTAATTGAGAAATAACATTAGCTCGTCTTCATTAATTTGAAATGTATACTGCGGCCCTTTTCTGATTATCTATTATCGTTTCGCGCCATCTTTTAAGTCCAAGGGGCTGAAGATTCTTTCACAGCAACGAGATGAATAATTAATCAGGCTTATGAATAAAAATATGGTCGTTTCTTTACCACGATTTAATTACTCTAATTATTATCTCCGGACGAAAAACTAATTAAAACTTTAAGCCGGGCGCTCAAGTACTGGTCGCACATCAGACACAGGAAGAAAGAATGTGAGGGGGAAAGATTTAGAGGGGTACACGGCACCTATACCACCACCCAAACAATATTTCACTCTAGTTTACCCGAAATCCCTAAAAGTTATACATACCTACCTGCCTGCGCCAGCAACTGTGCACGGAAAACGTATTTCTGTCAATAATGAAAAGTCTCCGGTAGACGACTGCCTGCTGCTAATCCTCATTAGTGGGCACGATCACGCGCCGTCCGCACAGCGTTCTAGCCGAGGAGGGCGATGCAACATTATTGGCAGTATCATGGCGTTGTGTGACCGCAGGCGAGGTTCAACTCTTGTTGACCGACGCTCACATTAATTGAAGTCACGTACCGACGTGTTGGGAATGCCGCCTCTCATTAGTGCCTCATAATACGGGTTGACAGTACCATCTAAACGCCCTCCGCCTGGAGACATGTGATGCACTCCCCGACGGCGTTCGCTCGAAATACGATACAGGTCTTGATGTGGAAGTAAGGTCCCTGTTGGCGTGCGGATCGAATGTGTAAAGCATCGAATATTCGAGTGGATCAGCAGCCACTATTGTTAAGGGGCCATTTGCACCGAGGGGTGACGAAGTTAAAGGATTGCCGAAACGATTAAATGTTTCGATTAATGCATAACTTTCCCCTCGGTTTCTGAATAGGCAATTGAAAGGGGGTGCGCAGCGACCATGTTTCGTTGAGTACTACAAATAATTTCCATTAAATGTCCGACCGAGATTTAATCCATCAGGCATACTCACATCACCGCTGTGATAGTTTTGCATGGCTGCCGTTTTCTATACGGTTTTCCCTCATAAAGGGAACACGAAATCGATTAAAAGTTATTATCTGTGAAGAATTAAATTATACAGTAAAGCAATATGTACAGCACGAAGAAACCTGTGTGAACTTTGTTATGAGCTTTTAGACTAGCTTTTTTTCACTTTGATAATTATTAGGCACACGTTTGATTCCCATAATGAAAGATTCAGCGTTGTTCTATAGAATTTATGGCAGCCGACGGCTCCGACACCTCCCTCTCTCACCCTTGCTAAGCCCTTGTACTATACCACACACCCCCTTCACGCCGACCCCTATTTGCTGTAAGTTGTTCATTTCGCTTATCAAAAAACTAAGACGGGATAAAATTATATTTCCTACATAGATTGTAAGACCCTGCTTTATTGTTGAAGCCCATAATTCTATCGCATCTCTGTTGGCTGCAAAAGACGAGAGCCCGAGCCACTCGCTTAGAATACTCAATGAAGGCAACGAAGAAATTCCTTGTTGGAGAAAATGAAACATAAGGCTAGTGATGTCTCTAACGCACAGCCTCGCAGTAAACACTGCCCTGATAGTACTTAATGACACCCTTGTTAACGTGTAGCTTAAGACACGCTACTTTCTCTTGTCAATTACTTCAAGTTTTTTGGGAAAAGTTAATCCTCGAAAGACTGATTGTCTAGCGAAAAAGTCAAATTCTGAGAAAAAAGTGTAACAGAAAAGTGTTACTGGGGGTTCTTTCGTTATGATGATTCTTGAAAATGAATAGTCTCGTAAATGCAGGTGCATTTAGCAAAAAATGCTCTCCTTAAATTAAAAAAAAATCACTCGAGAAAATGCAGGCTGCATGCAATTTTGTGCTGTTCTCAAATGCTGTTTGAGCGGAACTAGAAGCACTTGGTGCCCACCAAGAGTTGAATTATCAACGCCGTCGCTTTCATCTGCCGAGCTGCGAATAATTTCCTTTTGTGGTTCAGGATGAAGGATTTGCCTCTGGATGTGAAAATGTTTCTTTGTGCCACAAAACGCCCTAACAGGTACCATAATTAACGCAACCCAATTTAACGCTTTTAGTGCATTTATACTTTAAAAGATTTTTAATGGAATAAGAACAATTATCCACCATATCAACAATCAAATCATTCACGTTTATAGCATTGTTACGGTCACACATCTTGAAATTACATTGATAAATGTTTGTGAATGTTGTAATTGGCAATCAAAAATACCAGACGACCTGCAAACGTATCATACATTTCGGCTGATTACGTCCATTTTCGGTAATCTCCGCTATAATAATATTAATCAACGAAAATAATTAGCAGGTTGATTCGCTCAGGCATGCTTGCGCTCAACCAAATGTCACTAACAGCAAATTGACCTCATTGTCGATCTGTGATACATGTGGAGTATTCGGGTTCCAACTGAAATGAGCATTTCCCAGGGACGTGGCTAGTCGAGTGGAAAATCGAATCTGCGTTATCGTCTCATCACTGCAGGGAAATGTCGGCGCGAATGCGGGAACGGGCAGGGATTAATCGTACGTGATAGTTTGCCTTCGTCAGGCTACTAGCGCTAACGGGCACTAGATTTCAAAAGGGTGGTAGAACTTTTAGTTATGAGATGGAATATACTGATACCTTTCCCCCACAATTCACATATCAATGCTGTTGAGTTAACTCAACTTTATTATCGGTAAAACTCGTTGCGCCTAAGCGCTTCACTCTCGGAGTATGCAAATAAGTGGAGGAGCCGAGTTTGCTCAGCGGGCTGCGTCTAGGAGTATGATCATTGCAGCCATTGCAGCGCAAATTGTGCATTGTTTGCTCATTGAAAATTGTTCATTGGGACAAGTGATGTACTGTAGGTAGTGTGTGTTGTGTCACCCGATAAAAAATGTATAGTTAATGTTTGCGGATGAATCACGTGGAGGAGCCGTATTTGCTCTGCGGGTTGCATCTAGGAGGGACAATTTCAAGTAAAACTCTGCCAGTGATTCTGGTGATTTGTGCTTCACAATTTATACATGTATCGCTTCTTGAGTAATTACTTAAAAAGCCAAATTCTTTAATTGAGTCGATGTTGTATTGCGGGCTGCGTTTAGGAACATGATTTCCGTGAGAAACAAGACCAAAGTTAATATTTCAGTTGATGTTCGTTCATTTGCAAACCTTCGTGTATCGTGGTTTGCGTTCTTACACTTCAAAAATTCACACTAATGATTAATATTTGCGAATAGTCTGTTGGCTTTGCGGTCGGTATTCGAAATGAAATATGCAGCCAAAATAAACAGCTTTGCATATTTTAGGCATTTGGCAACTTAAATTTAAATATATTTGTCTAGATTAATTTAATAAACTTGATTAATTATTGTGACATGGAGGAGCCAAGTTTGCTCTGAGGGCTGCATTTAGGAGTGTGTCCTTGGAAGTGGAATACTCACGCGATATGAGCTGTTCTTGTAATTTTAGTTGCGAGGAAACTAAATGTACAGTATTTAACATAGGTAAATACATTTGAAGAGTTAAACACAAATGATTGGCTTTAGAGAAGTCGAGCTTGCTCTGCGGGCAGCGTTTAGGAGTTAAATAAATTAGGCATTTCAAATTCGGTGCAAAGCGTTGCGGTATCATGCCATACATTGAAAATACCATTCATGAGGCTTTAATTCCGAAAATTTGTGGAAATTCGTCACTCCTAGTCTTATTATGCCATCCTAATTGGAGCTATCATTTCGAACAAAATAACTAGTCTTTTGATCACATTATCGTTGATAAGAGTGAATAAACATGCCTCGCATCTTCCTTTTTACTCGCATCTTTTCCACCAACACGCAACTGAAACCGCCGAAGCGTTGAACCCGAGGGGTTTTACGTCTACAACGGACTTTTCCCGGCCTAGGCCAAGATTAATTCGGACCGAAGACGGCCGGATGACGACAAACAGCCTAACAAATGACAGCCGTTACATCCGATCGTCCATAATCCATATTACCGACACGCGGGCGGCGACGTTGGCCCAGAGAAAGGCAAGAGCAATGACAAGACGCGGCAAAGGAGATGAGTTCCTTCCTTCCGTCTCCCGCGCGGCCGGAAGTCGCGCCCCCCCCCCCCCCCCC
>LVVV01432406.1:0-19236 GCA_001676325.1 Amphinemura sulcicollis
CCCCCCCCCCCCCCCTCCCCAAAGTATCGTGATATTTTAGTTCAGCCTAAAAGTATGCTTGCGCCCACAGGTTGCTTGATTTAGGCCACCGAAGGATCAGGATAAACCCATGATAGCGATAAACCCACCCTGAAAAAACCCCTCGTGGCGCAAGCGGCGTGGCTTGTCGAGTATGTAAAGTACTGTAAAGCGAGCCGACATAATGCCACGAGTGTTGGCGATCTCCGTAGCTTTACACCGTGCACTGCACTTCACTATGCATCTTTCTAGGTCAAGGTAATGGGGCTAACAACTTTTGTTCCACTTTTTTCAAAAAATTACTACATTTAAAGTGTTGTCTTAGGAGCTCTAAGCAATATAAGAGTATAGTATAACGGAATATTATTCCTCACTGAAAACCAGTTGACTGTTGAACACAAGCGTAGCAAGTACAATGATCTCATTACTGATCATTTGCAATGTGCATTCAAAAAGAAATCGCAATACATAGGTAGATATGGATGCAGTAAAATGGTACTGTGATAGTGAACGTGAATGCCCAATAAAATAATTGGATTAAATTTTGATTTCGTGTCTTTCGTCGCCAAATAAAAGGGTTTCCCCATCTTTCTCTACAGAAAATGACAAGATCTTGAAATGGACAGGATTTTATCCTCGCGCTTAGCGTTGACATTACTCGCGAGTGAAATTCTGAAAGTAACATTTAGCATTAAAATGAGTGTAAAACACCAAGTTACCTGTTGCTTACACTGCACTTCAGTACGCATGACACCAAATCACTTGCTCGTGGAACCTTTATGCAATGGGGATCAAGCCTCACAGTAATCATTAAGATTTTTGGTAAAACAAATATTTTATTACATCATGTTTCCTTTCAAAAAAAAAATGTGACAAAACTGTTTTCTTGTATTAGGGTCTAATTACAAAAACGTACACGATAGCATCTCTGGGTGCCGCTCGCGCCAAATGCGAGCCAACTGGAGGATTTCTTCTAACCATGCTCTAACTACGATGGAACTAACTGGCTAGAGGCTGTCACATAATCGACAACCGACACATTTCTACACGACGCTTCTTACGGATGGTGACAAGTGTGCAAATGCGACCGATATTACAAGAACGAAATATAAATTTCCAGCATTAATTATTTGATCAAGGTGTTCCAACAAGATTCGTAAATTATACAATAAATAATAATTTATGTTATTAATTAGAAGAACGATAAATAAATGAATCGAGTTTTGTTATGTCGGAGACGGAGTGTGAGTAACGGTGTATAAATAAATAAAATAAGGGAGGATGGAATGTGATGTGATGACGATGGTGACGATGATACATCCAATAAGTAATGTCTAGGCGTAATTCGTGATGCTCCAGCGTTTAGACACAACTAATCCTTCACATTTAAACAACAGTAGAGTTTAAATATTAGTCTCTTTTCGTCCAGGCTCTTAATAAAACTGACTTTACCTGACTAACTCAACAACTCTTTCCTTCTGGATCGAGTGTATGCCACAAGCGTCTCGCTGAAAGCTCACAAAACCTACTGACTTTTGATTGATTGGTAGCCAACATTGATTGACACGGTAATGTTGATTACGATTGGATAATATTGCGTACAACGAAAAATTTATTACTTTTTGTCTTATCGGTTTAAAGAACCTAATTTAATACTGGATTCCTAAAACTAAATCAAGTAAAAAATTTCTCAGTGTACGCAACACTCCTTCAACTATTTACAGATCAATATTTTTGTTATCAGTGTTATAGGAGAGCATCCAAGATGCACCCCTGTAACATCGAGGCGAGTGCGTACTATAGGGCAGTTGTTAATTGGCTACTTTAACGAACTCGGCGTTCTCGTATCCACGGTGAACGAATGAGGTGGCGACTCCCTTCCTGTCGATCGCCCGAACGCGGACAAACAGGAAAGCGGCCACCAAACAGGCCACAACCAAGACCAGCAGCAGCATGACGAGTCCAGCGACGAAGCTAGGCACACTCATGCAGATGTTCTCGGCGTCGGCAGTGCTCGAAGACTGGATCACCACGGTCTCATTGTTGACGGCGCCGTTGAGAGCGAAGTTGACGTCGCCGGGGGAAACCACCTGGATGATTCTTGACGTGTTGACGTCGGTCATCTCTTGCGCCTCACGCTTGTAGATACGAGTAACGACAACGGTGGGACTCCTCCTTTTTCGCGCACCTTGCAGTTCGACGTCGACGGAGCGCGGGCGACCTCCAAGCGTAGACAGGTTGCTGTCGATCTCGTCGACAACGCCTCCCTTCCTCTTGACGGTCGTGTACAGGCTCTGGTGACCGGGCAGTGGCGGCGGCGGCAGGTGGATGTCGTTGTTGTTGTTGTTGTTGTTGTTGTTGTTGTTGTTATTGTTGTTGTTGGCGTTGACGTTGGGGTTGGCGTTGGCGGGCGTGGGCGGCGACGAAGGGTTGGGTGGGTTAGATGTGGACGTTTGCGCCAATGGAGCGGGAACGATGTCTGGTTTCGGCTCGGAGTACGCTCCTGAAGGTCCTGAAGGATGACGGGGGTCGGGGAATGCGGGCGCTCCGTACTCCGGAGATGGCGGTGGCCCATACTCAGCATGAAGATTTCCTCCCAGACCCAAGCTGGCACCTCCGATCTGCGGAGGTCCGTATTGGTCTCCTAGACCCAGGTTTGGCGCTCCGTACTCTTGGCCCAGGCTGCCTCCACATTTCGGTTCAGGACAATGATACCTGCATACTTGGATCACGCACTGGAAGTGCACGTTCATCGAGTCGGGGAATTTGAACGCTTGGAAATATGCGTAACTGACTACAGACGCTGATGTGCCAAAGTTAGTCATCTTCTGGAATTTGGACATGATCTTCGGGCGAACAACGCAACCATATTGGTCGACCAACTGAATGGGAGCACGCTTGCCGTCGTGAGCGACGCAGTTTCGAACGAGCATGTCGAATTTCTTCTCGTCGTCTTTGATGGCGAGCACCATTGTCATGGTCTGTCCAATCTTGACGATTCCCGTCACTTCGGAAGCCCAAGGTCCCTTCCCGACTTGGATCTGCATCCAGCATTGCAGGTTGTCTCCCAGGAAATTGGCAGTGACAGCGTGGAGCATGTCGACTTGGAACGGTCGGAAGGTGACTGCCTTCTCGTAGAAATCGTACCACGTGCATCTGAGCTTCCTGGCCTGGTCCCATACCTCCTGGACGTAGGGATCGTACTGGATGATGATTGTGTTTTCGACGTAGCTGCCGCTGGGAGTGGGCCCACCGTACCCTCCAGACTGGTGGTTGGCCGACGAAGACATGCCGCACGAGTTGAGGAAGATCTCGAAGGTTGCGCTCAAGTAGCCAGTGCCAGGCTTCAAGTGCACGCAGTGAGGATCACTGTAGAATCCTGCAAACACGAGACATTCGTAAGTTTTGTGGTCTTAGGATTATTGCTTGAGTTTGAGAAGTTTTTGGGGGTCATGATAAAAATTCAGCACTTTTGTGCTTAAAAACGTTTGTTCGTTACACGCAAATTAAACTTTTTTTATTCGGAGTTCAGTTGTTCTTTGTTTGAAATAAAATAGTGTTCGGAATAGAGCATAGAAAGAAAGAAAGTCCATAATGCGGAAGCATGGCGTTGCGAATTGATAAAATTCATACTTTTCGAAAACATTGACGAAACTTTGACATACTAATTATTAAGTATTAACCAAAGGAATTTCCCATCCTTGAGCCAAATATTTTGTCCGTGTCACTAGCCAAGGGCAAGGATAGAAACTTTAAATGACCTTCGGATTGAGCTGTAAGCGAAAAGTCCAACGGGTTTCCCTAACATAAATATTGGACAAGGAAAACTCAGCGAGTTTCACTGAGCATGTACAACACCCTTCGAAGTGAAGAATTTTTGAAAACTTTTGCTATGTTCACAAGAATATTTTTGGCCCCATTCAAATTTCCCACAGAAGCATAGGATTTGAACCCAGCCCCAATATGCAATTTTAAACGTATTTGAACAGGGAAGAGAAAACTTTTGTCAGGCTAGATTAGGCTGGAAAATGATCACTAATTGAAGGCCGAAATTTTCATTGATAGCGATTTAGTTTTTGTTAGATCTGCATATTTCTTTGTCAGCTGACTATTACTTTTAATGGTTAGGTACCTTTGCTGAAGATCATTCCATAGAACGGTCGGTCGAACTCGATGTTGACTCTCATGTGTGTTTTCTCGCACTGGACCTGTAGGTGCTTGATCTGCGGCATGTCCGGCGTGGCCAGTGGCCATGGGTCATCTCCACCCCCAGGGCCAGGTGGTGGCCCGTAGACAGGCGCCTGCACGGGGGCTCCATAAACTCCGCGGTGCTCCAGTGGGAGCGACGCAGAATCCAGAAGTGGGGCGTCACCCAAAACTCCCTGGAACAAGATTTCGGGATACTGTTAACCTCCTTGCGGGTGTCACGACCCTTCAGGCGAATTGGCAGTTGAGATTTCAACTCGAGCCGCACTTTGAAACATGCCTTCATGTCTTTGATAGTTCTTTTTATCCCAACCTATAATTGTTTTAGAAAATCTACTCTGTTAGATTTATCTCTAATTGTAGGGGCAGTCCGCCTCAATTTCCCTTGAATCAACATTGCCGGTATATTTCGAATCTTTTTTTCTTTTCTTCAAACTTACTGGCGTGAAACTTGGAAATGAAATGCCAATAAATTTACACCATAAAAAAGTACCTTAAAACAGAAATAGCCACAAAAAGAGTTAAAGATCATCATATAAAATTACTAGTTCGCTACACTTGTCTTTCAAGGCTATAGGTATAAAGAATTCGAAAATTCTTATTGATTTTAAAATATTTCACGGATGAAATCTAGGTGGAAAGAATAACGTCGGTAAAACTATTCGTGACTTCTTACTTAGCTCTGATTCTTAACGAAAAACGAGGAGAAAGTTTATGAAGTGAATTCATTGAGGTGTAACGGCGGTGGAGTGGCGGTCAAGGATGGCTGTCCACCGTAGACCATGTCCCTGCCCTTGAATGCTTAACACTGGCCGAAACACCGGCCCAAGCACCGGCCCACTATTACGATCGCAATGCACTAATTTTATAATTTATGTGTGCACTGGCCATTACTAGAATGAAAGTAGGTATAGTGGTCAAGTTAGCCTACAATACCACAATACGAAGCTCCGAAACAGAGGCTAGCTTGTGTCGGCGTTGAGGCTCACAACAAATCAACCTCTTTAGCCAACTTGAACTCGATTCAACTGACTGGCATAACTGCAGAGAATAGGTAGGTAACTTTCATCGAAGTCTGCCTGTTTAAGTCTGTAGACCACACCACAATAATGACCCAGCCTTCCTATTTTATCACACGCCTTGCAAGCCTCAATGAAACAGATGGGCGAGATGGCTTCGTCATCTAATCATCTTGCGCCAATAACCCCATATATTATTTTAATTGTGATTATAACAAAAAAAAAACAGACCAAATTTATTTGCAAATGCGAGGTTTGACAAATCACCTTATCATACTCGCAATTCACTAATTCAATTATTTTTTTGTAATTTCACACAAGAAACAGTTATAGAGCTTCCGTCATAAATTTGTGCCCACTTCAAATGTAAGTGTATGATCAACACTTGGGCTAGATTGGAAATATCACGTATTAAACCAACTTTATTGCTATCGCATTTCCTTTAATGGCTAATAAATATAGATCTTAGATCTTAGTCGTCTTCTCGAAGTGATTAAGGTCGGATTTGATTGCTCTAGGCGAAATGAACTTGTGAAAGGTATCTTCATTAGTAGCGGCTTGTTTAGGTTATTTATTAAGGCTACCGCGTTGGACTTAGAGTAAGTAGTCATTGCATTCGCTGACTAGATCACTCTGCTGTTCTGCAAGGAAGAAGTTAAGGTGTGGTCTACCATAATTGCAAGGAGTTCTTAATTATTCACTCCTTTTTGTAAGTGTATAGGTAATGAGTGAGATTTGTGTTCGCGAAGTAGGTGGCCTTGGCATTGCCACTTGTTAGTTACTAGGGAATTAGCATAGGCGTACCATGGTTCATTCATACCTATTGCGACAATCTTGATAAGGAAGTAAAGAAGGCTGTTACTGGCATCAAAGGCGAAGTAGAGTGATCTATAAGAATTTTAGACTAACCTGAATGAAAATTTATTAAGCGCATGGGTATATAGAGAAAATAATGAATATTGTTGGGTCGTCTCTTTCGCACGATTTGCTGCCACAATGGCTGGCTTGAGAAAATTTTCTTCTCGCATAGGAATACTAGCACGATTTTATAAGGTGACATCAATTCGTCTGCAGTATATATAATACCTACGTGAACGCGAAGAGATTTTTGTTTACATGAGTAGTGTACTCATATTATTAGATCGTGTGAGATAATAGAAAGAGAACTAAGGAAAAACAGAACGTTTTGAATATATGATCTTTAATTGAACAGATTTGTTGAAAGCAGACCATAAGTGTTGTGATGTGGGAGTTTTGCAAACTAAATGGTGGCAGAGTTTTATGCAGGTTGACATTTTAGACACCTAGTTTTTGCTTCAAATTTATTATGTGAGCTGATTCACAAATTCAACTTACTAACCTAAAACCTGTATCTGATAATTTCCCCAAAGCAATCCTTAAAATTTCAACCATTACTGATATTTAATTGAACATTTCCAACGTCCTATCCAAACCAATCAAGGAATTGCCATCTGGACCGTTCCAGGTGAACTTGGGGACAGCAAAAATTCGGAATAAAAAAAGCATTGTGCGCATCAAAGAGATGACAATTTTACCTGTCGAGCGCCTAAATTTGACACCACAGCACTTTGGCCATTTGATGTCATTCATTGCATTCGGTAATTTTATTTCGGACTTCTATATCCGGTCCTAATTTATCGACCCCGAAATTCTTGAGAACGTCTATGCAATTATCACTAGAGCTATTAAAATGGCATGCCGACGGTGTTTTTTTTTTTTAGTATTTCCACTTCCTTGTGTGCATACTCTTCACTTGAGCGTACACTGCAAGTGAGTCATATTATCTGTGTGTTTTTCGACATGCCTAGTTGGACTATTTTACCGCATGCTATATTGACGCACCGCGCCGCAGCGCGTTTCAACCAGTACATCATGCGTGTAGCTAATGGGGCTAATTGAAAGGTAATTGACAGGTAATTGACAGGACACCCATGCGTTCTCGTAGACAGGTCAGGACTAGAAAAGGGAAAGGCTGTTGATGAGAACTGTCTTGTGCCCGTGGGGAAATTTTGGACACCTCCGTTTGGGCACTAGCAACGTCCGGGATCTGGTAAGATGGTTGGAGTATTACCAAACCAAGTTTTAGACGTTCAATTTCAATAAGGTACCTAATATGTTATGAATTAAAATTGAAACTTACGGTGGAGCAAATTAATCCAAAGAGGCATATCGATGCGAAAAGCTGTTTCGTTCTCTTCATTTTTCTAAATCTGTAACAATAGAAAAACAAAAGTAATTAGATATCACGGTAAAAACGTTTATAAGTGGTAGATTACAATCTTTTGCGTCATAAATGTTATATCTTATTTGCCAGTAAAGAATGTAACATCAGTAACATTAACCTCGTGTCTATCAACCGCTTTACTAAGACCCAGAATCCTATTGTTGGGAGATCACGAACACCCCTTACCGTTGGGCCAATGTGGGAAAATCTACGAATGCTAAGCGTTCAAAAAATAATAAGAGAAGTATTTCATTTAGCAACCATGCGATCCAAACCTAGCAATTAATTTCCAGATTAATAACAAACGTCAAGACTTTAGGTACAGCAAATTCCTCATCATCGAAAAACAATCAATACAAAATTCAACGCATTCCCGTCCCGTGGCCCACAAACTACATCACACCTCAATTAAGACGATTCGATTCCAATGCTTGGCAGTTCTGAATAAAATAGGGCGTACCCTAACTTTCATCAAATAGTGCAGCGTGATTGTACTGCTAGCCGCCGCGCCGTGTTAGCTGCAGTCTGACCATTGTTTGAAAGTCGCTGTATTAGAAGTTTCTCAAGGGGAAACAAAACTGGAAACAACTCAGTGGAACCTCATCTTTCTATTAAATAATCACCCCAACCGAACGTTGCTCCGTCACGCTCTTCACCTTCTTTCCCCACCTCAAGATTCCACATTTCGGGCTCGGAATAAAATGTACCTCACTTTTAACGTTACCCGCTGATATTTGAATAGGGATTTGATAGTCAAACGATTTCGGTATCTTTATTTTTAAGCGTTCGAAGAATTGCACACAGACAATTAGTTTTACTCGTCTCATAAAATGATTTCTATATTTTGTAAAACCGTACGCTAATATTGTTTGCTTAGGTCTCTGAATCAGGATGTACTTTTAGGGCTGGTGTAACTTTTATCTTTACCACGGTTAATTTTGAAAACATGCGTAGATAAGAAAAACAGTTGTAGCAAGAACATTTTTTAGGGTCGACAAAAATTCTGTGTGCCTTGTAAATGAACTCGAGTGGGTCGAAGAATTCTGATAAATGCTTATTGCTGGTCTGCAAGTAAGGGTTAATGTCTAAAGGAAAAGCTTTAGGCTTAGAGACTGTTTCCAAAGCTCTTCGACAAAAGGTCTGATTTTATCGGATCAAAAAATGCTATTTGCTATTACTGTTTTCATTAGCTATCAGGTCTAATTTGTATGTTAAGTATAAGTATTCGGTAATATTACAAAATAAAGAAAAATATAGATAATTTTTTGTATTTTGTTCACCGTGCTCGCTTTTAGTATCCAATTGGTTTTGTCTTTGGTATCACTATCATCCGTCACTGCACTATCATAAACCAAAAATCACTCACTTCAAAATTGAAAAATATCTGTGTATCAATTAAAATTTTATGCTCGCGATTTAAATCTATGATCTTGACGAAATATCCATCACTGACACCAACACTCACACACACAAACTAAATCTAAATAATCTGAAAAACTGATTGAAAAAAATCGCACTGCATCGGTATTGACTACGTCTACCCTATGTCCAGTCGTAAATGGTAGTGAGTAATACGTAAAGCTAGCACTGTTCGTCCTAGGATCTACTAACCTACTCTGGTGCTAGTGGTAAGCGCGCTTCGCTGAGGATGGCATAGGTATTGCCGGTGCCGATGGTAGGGGTTTGACCTACTTTACATGCCCATTCCCCACATGTACCCATGTGCCTACCTTCGCCGCTTGCTTGCTTGCTTGCTTTGCGTTGCCGGGTAGGTATATTACGTCAAATTTTACCGTTACACATCTCATATGCGTTGTGAGGAGAAGGAAAAGAAAGAAGGATAGAAAGAAGTCGAAAAGCTAGTTATTTCGCCGGAAGTAAGTAACCGGATACAGAAGTTTCAATACTGTCGCTTTCAGAGAAGCGTAGGTACCGTTCTGGTAGGCCATTGACAGCCCCCGCGTTTGGCTCGGTATTTTTGGTCACGTTATCAAGAACGATTATTGGAAATCTTAACACGTATAAATTAGTTGCTATAAGTCGTAATTTGAAAAGTTCTTATTTGCTACATCTCGTTATTTTGCAATGTGAGTTTCAATCGAAAGTGATTGTCAAATTTGATAATTTATTTCTGCAAACATAGAGTAGTGCATGACAGTTTGAAAGGTAGAAAGTGTGCCCTGATAATATTGTTATAGGTACCCCTATGTGAATAATTTTATTGTCACACAGAGCTTTCCACCAAGAGTGTTTCAATAATACAATACAGTATTCTAAATGTAAAATGCATCATTTTTTATTATTGAAAAAGATGACATGTACCTATGTGTATTAACCGTAGTTATGTTTGTCACACAAGCTGGCTTTGCTTGTATTACTTAACTATTTTATAGGTATTTCACAAATATTCGTGCTGCGTGTAGTGCCTTCACAAGCATTCTTGTGCCAGCTTGATGTTACATTAATAATTTTATTGTCTACGGTTTATAAATTCATTAGATGCTGCTGCTGCATTTTAGGCTGTTTTCAACCTCAATTTGTTCGGTTTCGCGAGATAGGTGTCTGGCTATTCTAAATGCCTCCAGGATTTGGGAATTCTTGTCTTATTCTAACTTTGATTTCAAATCGACAGTAAATAATAAACATATAACTAAATATATTCACATTTATTTAGATACATCGGTTTGCCGAAAGACTGAATTGTTTTACTCGAGAAACTGACCAATTCCTCAATATGTACAAAAAATTGGATAAAAGTTGCCAAATATCGTGCGCATGATGAGAATTTGCGGATTGCGCGTAAATGTTTTGCCATTGCTCGCTCCCAAAAATCTGTATCGTCTTCTATTTTACGGATGTAACCACAAACGCTATCATTGATTTTTCATGATCACCGCAAATTTATCGGCGGCTACTAATTATGTCCAGTAAATTGTGGTGAAGTGGTAATCATTGCCGATCAATGTAGTTAATTTCAATTTAAATCTAGGTTAAAGATTAAAACTGGTCCATGAAAAAGGAAGTAAGTTAGTAGATCAGCAGCGAACTGCTTAGCTACAGAGCTGCTGTTTGATTGGTAGAATGCCTTCAGGCGATTATTTTCATTCTCTCAGATGATGCTATCCGTGAGCTTTAGGAAATGGACTACAAGCTGCTACAAGTATAGTACTGGGTGGGTATACTCTTCCTTTGCCTACGATTACGATCACTGAAACGGAATCATTTCCCTCTTGGCTATCAGATTCAAACACTGCCGTCTCTAATGGAGAAAAAGCCAAATAGCTGTAAGCTAATGTAATTAACTGACAAATAAGGAGTGATCTTTGCGAGGAAGATAACTTCCTTTCGTGTTCGCGGCGAATTGAGTGATGAAAAGATAGATCTATCGACAATGCATCAATTGCCTGCCTGCCTGGCGAGTGAGTGCGTCCCCGGGCTTCCCAGTGTGGATCTGCTATTTTCAGTTGGAGATCCGCTATCGTTGTTGCAAGTGATGCAACGCCGTGTTTTTTTTTTCAAACTCACGCTCCGAACTACGGATGGTGTCGTGGCGATGACGGACAGATTATCACGATAGTCAATAATTATGGAAAGGAAGGAGAAGTATCCTGCTAAATTATGCAAGACTAAAAAAATCTGTATGCTGAAGCGTTCTCAACTGTCAGAAAATTGATTTGAATGATTTTTTTTTAGAGTTTGAAAATTGTGTGTAGCTCGATTTTCCGCAACTTTCTATAGCGTTTCCCCGCGTGACAGGTTTCCTCGATTGTGGACGCGCCGCGACAAGTTCGCGAGACCGATTCCTTTCTTCATATCCGTGCCAAATGCGCCGTAAATGGGATTCTCACCAATTTCTATTCGAACCATACATGACTCTTGTCCGTTCGAACGACTTGTTTCATCACATTTTATTACTATTGAGTTTCCGTGAATTTCAAAGTCAATGACAGCGAGCGGTATATACAATGGCCTGTGATGAAGTGTTTACTTGATTGAGTAATACTATGATAGTAATTGCAACCCAGAAGCTATTTCGCAAGTACGACTAGCTGCACTCGAATGCCCCATGTACCGAGCTATTTGCACTGCCAAGCTGCATTCAGTTTATGCGACACGGAGAGAAACTTGAATCCGTCGTGAGCGGACGCAACCGTCGAGACATTTTCTGTGATGGCGTCGCAAACAGGGCGTCAGGGGCGTCAGCCAAAGCACAATGGCGACGTCGTCGTCGAAGTCGAAAAAAAACAATGGCGTCCAAGAAGAAAAGAAAATAATATGTTTGTCCCCCATCGTATGGAGTGTGATTTAGAACCATAAAATTGTTTCCGCTTTCTAGACTCAACAGACAAAAGTAACATTTCACAAGGACACTTCATTATCTCGGATCCACTCATCTTAATTCACTTTGTGTCAACGCTTTGCCTATTTCTAGGCTAGCCGCTAGATCATTGTATGTCTATGGAATGTCTCCATTTTTAGTTAGCTTCATTACTTTTTGAATGGTCCGTGGCAGAGCGGTGAGCGCAATTTTCGATCTCAGTGCGGCTGTCCCCAGCACACACAGGCGCGTAACAAAGTAAAAATAGGCGCAACAATTGCGTAGCGAAACTTTGCTATTGTTGTTTCTTTTTTTACGTTTGTAACAAAGTGAGCAGGCAGGTTTATAAATAGGAATTGAAATCACAATGCCACGACTCGTTGTTATTATCAGTCACGCAGAAAGAGATCGAATTAAATGAAAGATCACGAATTCAAACGAAGGTGGTTAATCTATGATATTGCAATGATATTTCAATCAATTATAGGTGCTCAACAATCTCGACAATCACACACACAGAAGTTGCTATCATTGAATAATTTCTATGATTAAGTATATAATGTTGACTTCACGTTTCACTCTGACCACAGGGTGGATTGTGTGCTTGCCAATCTCATCGATGGAGAGGTAAATAAATGCCTTTTACTAACTGCAGCTGCAACTGCACTAATGTCGACAGCGTGCGCAGATGCACTTTACGATTGCCCGATGCTGCGAGTATAATTTTATAACTTGAATGTCCACTCTCATAATATATTACGGGAGGTATACATGTAATTTGGACAAAATATGTTACATAAGACGCACTTACTAAGGTATGACTACAAACTTCAGGTATTGATATGATACTAGTCGCTTTTAGCATCTTGTAATATTGCAGTCAATTGAGCGTTTTGACACTTAACATGTAGAAAGTGCGTCGTTAAACTTTATAATCGCAAAGTTCTAATGGGCCTATTATTCTTCAGGAGTGCTTTCTAAGATTAAATTAACACTTACTTAATTGATTTTTCATTCCAATTGACATCCTTTTCTTTTAAAGAAGCTCTCACATTTTATTGGAGAAAATACCAAATGTCTTTTGTCGTTGATCAACAATCAACATCGAAACGGTTTTGCAAATAAAGACGAAGTGAACTTATTATAATATTCAGATGACCAGTACGTTTTTAACGCCAATGATACAAGCTTGGTGCTTTCAAAGATTTGGCCTAAGCTTCCCGCAAAGACGCGAATTAAAGTCGACGAGCATGAAATCAGATTGGTACACGTTTTGAATTCTCGCGCGTCCATGCAGCAAGAAAAAAGTAAGGCGTTCAAACTTCCAAGAGATTTATGCTTGATTAACGTCTGGTTTCTGATCGGATAAGCACATGCAAACCTGTCAATGAAGCCGTCATGCTCACTTTATCCCGCTTAATTTTAATCTGCATAGAAATGTACCTTCCAAATACCTAATAGGCTGGCAGACAGGTAGGTAGGTAGGTAGGTAGGTAGGTAGGTTGGTAGGTGTAGATACTTGTTAGGCCTGAGAAGACGTATTTACACCTAATTGCATTAAAACATGTCACAACACACCCAAAATATTTAACTAAAAAAAGAGGCACTGCTTTGCAAAGTTACATTCAATATAGACCTCCCTAATTATGTGGTATGAATAATAATATATTCATTATCCCACTTACGTACGCGAAAGTGCAAAACTTAAGCAATCAAAAAATTTACCGTAATTTCATAAATAATTTGCTGCGGTCCTGTCAAAACGTTAAAAAAAACGATTTTTTTATTAGTGGTCCTAGCGCCTTGATATGATTCTGAAAATGAGACGACTGTGGTCAACCCTCGCCAAAAACCTCGAAATGTAACACTGATCAATCTACGTGGTTGTGAGATATCGAGTTGGTGAGAGCTTTCAGCCGAAGCGTGGACATGTGTGTGTGTGTTGTTGTTATTGAGAACACAATGTGATACCCACTATGTGAGTTAGTAGTCCAAGCCATGGTGGAGTGTTCACTTCTGCTTGCCTACCATGCCATTCTCTGCATGGCATGGCATCTCAAAGCTAGGATGGCAACTCTCGGCAGGAGTTATACCTACTAACCAGGCCACAACCTACATACACAACCAATCTATGCCCAGAAAACGATGCATACTAAGACCTAATACCACTGAAATATGCTTACCTACCTTACTTATTGCAAGCATTTTTAGAGACATAAACAAAATAATATACTGGCGCTGATATAAATCGATTTTTACGCATTTTAGCAATGTAATTAATAATTATTAATAATTGAGTGTAACATTTGAATTATGACTGTTTTTGCCGACTGTATGGATGGGATCTACATTGTACCTATAAAATGTATGTATGGACTTACGGATGTAAGCATCTGCCTTTTCGCTTTATAACGAAAATATTACATTGTCTAATAATTATTGATGTGCAAAGCTCTTATAAGAAGGTTTCCAAGTATTTATGTAAGATGCGAGGAGGAATGTGTTGTTGCATTGTACGTATCTCGCTTTTGTCTACGACGGTATTCGTTGATAACAATGACCGAGAATATGCTTTTCTTCTTGAGGTATGAATGCCTGCTAATGGAATTGTGTGTGCATTATAAAAAATCTGCATCTTTTGATCTGAACAAAGTCGTTACTAGGTATGTGTTTCTAGGGTACGATGTGAACTGAATAAGTAGTCCTGTGATGCATGCATTTTTGTGGTTATCTGATTAATTCATTATCATTTTGCAATTTAAAATGTAAGAGAAAACATAGATATGGAAATTTTCGCTTCAGAAACCGAATTTGAAATGCAAACTAGATTTGATATATCGCTCACGATTTTCTTATAATTAAGTCGTTGTTACTGCCACAATATATGCTATCTGATAAAGAATAATATGAAGGTATGATAAGGCACGAGCTCTACCTGTTTTGATTAATACGGGACATTGTATACGCCGAATTACTCTGAGAGGGTTTTGAAAAATAAACATATAATACAACCAATTGAGTTCACTGCAGTATTACACACAATAGTGATTAATAAATTGATAATGAGCTTGTTATTGTCCCAGGCAAATTTACCCTTTCGATAAATTGCACACAAGATTTAGTGAGAGTGGTATCGACCTATCCGATTCAGAAGTACCCACATTTTCTTTGAAACGTTTACAATAATTTTCAGAAAAAAAAGGGTGAACAATTTTCAACCGTAATCATTTAGGATTCGTCAAAACATTCTCACTACATCGATGCTTAAATCAAATTTCATATAATTAAGATAAATACAGTATTATTAGGTTTTGCCTTTCCTATTGCGAAATAACGGTAGATGACCGAGTAATTAGCGCAATTGGTGTGATTAGGTTTGATGAAAGCCGAAGCTAGCCGAATTTGGACGACGCTTCTGGACTTGGACAGGTGAAGAAACGACCTTCCAAAATGGTAAGACATAAACCGGTTAGAAATAAGAAATTGATAAATATGCTTAACTGAAGAAGAAAGAAAAAAAGTGATTATTTGTTAAACGGAAGTTTTAATAGCAACTGACACACTGGCTTCCTTTCGAATAGTAATGGCTCTGAGCTCGCGCGACGAGCGGCACGCTGAAAACTACAGACTCGAGACTCTCCTCCTCCGTGGTAGGTATTGATCCGGCCTAGTGATGGGGTTAGTTATGGGACTAGTGATGGGGCTATTGGGCTAGTGATGGGTCTAGTGATGGGGCTAGTGATGAGGCTAGTGATTGGGCTAGTGATGGGGCTAGTGATGAGATAGAGGTGAGCGATAGGTAAGCTACTGGTGAGCTGGTCAAGATATTGGATTTTATTACTAGCTTGCAGAAATTGGCGAGTTGCGTACTGTGGCAGCGCGATTCCATCTGCAGGATACTGCAGGATAAAACCCCCGAATCATGCAGGACTAGAATAGGTTCAGGATAAAAAGGGTAGTTAGGGGTGATATGAGGTTATAGGACCAAGTTTCCGCGGTCTCTGGCAACCGTAAGCAGTGTTATTTTAGATCGCACGGTTCTTGCAAAGTAGTAAACTAGTATGCTAGTGATCTTCGACCAAATCGCGATAGCATGCACTCCCTAATGATTAATCAAAAACCAGAGCCCACTTTTCGTGTGCATTCTTTCTCCCAATTTAGAGAAAGTTTGTAATTTATGACACCACATGCTAAATCCATATGTGTTACAAAAATTATCCAAATTTCATGTTCAATGGAATGGTATAAAAATACGACCAGCTGTTTTCAAGCGGCAGTTTGTAATTTGTATCACTCTGTGCCTACAAATTATGTGTGCCGAGATCGGCAGGTCCGCCTTTTGCCTACGCGTGGCCAGCTACTGAAATTACGCTTCTCACCATGATGCTATTTGTGGTCAATCATTGCTGTCTGAATTGCAAATGGACTTCTCAGCAGCATGGGCCAAAGTAAATAAGTAAATCTGACGTGATGTTTCTTGCAATGAATCTGATTCTCCTGCCCCACATATCATACAGCTGAATTATTGTGAGATTTCCGCGTAATTTATATCATGGAAACAAATATGTATGCACGTAGCGTAATGAGTAAACGCTTTCTGATCATCAGATGAAGATAGCGTTACTCTTGAAAAAAACTCAACAGATTGACGTTCGTCATAGCTAAAATCGAGGGTAACAGTGTGAGATCTATTTAGTAGTAACCCGATAAACTGTTACAAAAGCTTATGTCTTTATTATTATTCTCCCAAAATGAAAAGTCCGATCTCCGGGATAGCTCTAGGCAATCTAAGTAATCTAATCAACCCAACTACATATATAAATATATATATTATTAAACTTTAAAAAACGCATTTTGTAGCACGACCAATTACAACGGGCGCGTGCAATGTGTACCATCTATGAAGTGCATTTAGAGAATGCACCGGGCATCGCACGTACGGTGCAGTGTTGCAGTTTTCTAGTGTCAGAATGAGTGCAGACTTCACGCGTACCGGAGATTGCTCGTTATCCACGCATCGAATCATTTTGATATCACGAAACAATTGCCTGCTGTATTAATTGCAGTGTACTCGTGTGTCAGCCAAGCGTTAATAGGCGCATCGATAAGTTACAAGTGTTACCTATATAAGTACACCTGGAAACTGGTATAGCCTAATTTTATAATGTTCAATTATTTAGGAGACAGATCATTAAGATATCTTTAATTGAAACCGAATTATTTCTGCATGAGAATTTAGGTTCATGACGTTATAAATAATAAAGTTAGAATGTTGTTCTACAACGAGAAAAATTAGGTCTGCTTGAATGCAAATACACATTGCCATGAAGTCAATAAAAATCCCCTAATTAATAAATTTAAACTTTCAATGGTCAAGCAGTTATACCTCAAGAAATTATAGCCCTATAACGTATCGTGTTTGAAATGTCAACGGCATAAGCGATAATTTTGTAAATCTGCGCAGTAGGTATATCTATATTAGAACTCGGTATGCATTTAATGATATCTACAAGGACATTTTGATAATAGTACCAGTGATAGTACCTACTCGTTACACAACTTTAGAAGGAAATTTGGCTATAGATCGCCCGCTATATTAATAACTGGTTAATGAATAAACGGTTTGACAAATCGTTATCCAGATCTGCACAGCAGATGTCTTCGCCGAGAGCCTCCAGATCTGATTCAGAATCTGGCTCTACCTTGCTGCCTTGCTTGCAGCCAGGAGTTATTACTTGATGAACCAAGGAACCAAAATTTAATTTCGTTTGTCCTTTTTTTTCACCGATCTTGGCTCTTTCTGCAGTTTAATCTTCATTTTGTCCGAACCCGACTTGTGCTTGTACAACTGCTTTTTTTCCTTTACTTTAGACATATTTTAGTCTGAAATTGCATTTTAAGCTTAGTATATAGCTTACAACTGCTATTAGCAAGTGTATAATCGTTATTTGTTAATTGATTTACTATC
Organism: Amphinemura sulcicollis; assembly: GCA_001676325.1. Taxonomy (NCBI): domain Eukaryota; kingdom Metazoa; phylum Arthropoda; class Insecta; order Plecoptera; family Nemouridae; genus Amphinemura; species Amphinemura sulcicollis. Next base: position 17,775 of record LVVV01432406.1, read on the forward strand.
AATGAATCCCCCACTACATTTGAAATATGCTGATCTTACCTTGAGGGCACCGAAAATGCTGGGTTAACCAGAACCTAAGCAAGTTAAGTTAGCACAGCACCAACACTGGTTGCACATTAAACACAAATTACAAATTACGTATTACCCTTGCGAGTAGGAGTTGCGATTAGTGCCTACGCCGCGGAAAAAGACGAGGAATTATCGACGACCAAATTCTGGATTTGCTTACTCGATGATATAGAAAGCTGTAAATTTCAGAAAAAGTTCCTAACACCATGACACATAGCAAGTCCTAAAATCGGCCAAAAATTTTTCGCCGGAAAGCCCTCAAAAAAATTGGCAAAGTCAAAATTTCTTGAAAAAAATTGAAATCTTAAAAGTCATAAAGCAAGAAAAGTATTATTACCAGAAACTTTTAACTAACGTAGAAATATGAGCATTAATACACTCTATCGATAACGTTTCCAAAAATTGTCCATAAGTTGTCTTACACCAACGTTACGGGGTAAAAAGTAGCCAAAAACATGCAAAAAAATACATATACCGCACTTCACAAAGGTTTAAAAATCCAAATATTGACCGATTTTCATAGAAAAAAATCAATCGATAGCTTAACTCATTAGCTACAAAACTGCAGATCTTACTTTTTGAAGACGCTAACTTCGTAGCATCGTTTTTCGCTTTTCCTGACGCGCGGTGTTCCGCTAGGCGTGCCCCGCGCGTCTCCGCACCCACGCCGCCGGCCAATCTAGTCGGCACATGGCAAGCCCGCCGCCTGACTATCCAGCCGCGGGAGTGGAGTGCACATTTACGATTTCATTCATTGGTTTGTCTATGTCCAGAATAATTACATCTTTTAAACACATGTTTGTTATATTTCATGTGTGGTGTTTAGGCTTCTGCGAAAATTTGTCATTTTTAATAGTTTTGTCCGACGTTTCAATCCTCACTTATTGATCAGCTTCAGGGGAAATACAAAGCTTAAAGTAAAAATATGGGTGGAATACACAAAAAATATATAATGATAAACCAATAGCCTTGAAACTACATTTATTGCTGTGGAAACATAAAGAACCAAATGATATTTATGTAAATACTACGTTCATAGCATTTTAGTCAGCCCACGGAAATTTTAAAATTAATTATAAACGATTTCATGGAAAATCGTTAACTGATTTTTCGCAGGAGCCACCACATTTCCTTACATTTTGGTTCAAACTCCAAATTAAATTTTTGTTACGATATTTTATGAAAAGATAAATTAAGATCCGTATTTTATAAGCTCCATCATGTAAACTATAGTACATTTTATATTCATAAAAATATTTTGGATTTTCGTCTAAAAACTCTGCCAGCTACAATATGAACCATCACAGCAAATTATTCCTCCCACTAAACGTATTTTTAATACACACTTTTGGTGTGTATTAAAAGCTAAAGGTATTCTCATTTGAGGACAGGG
>LVVV01432407.1:0-19259 GCA_001676325.1 Amphinemura sulcicollis
TTGGGCATGAAGTGTACCGAATAGGAATATGTCAGAATGCCCGTCAAAGGAAAGAGTTGGGACGCCTTTCGAAAACTTCAAACACCCTAATCGAATTAACTCGGATCAATAGTCTCATTTAGCTGTTCCAATCTCCAAATTCCTCGCTGATAATGCTTGCTGCACGATGATTCACTGCAAACACAAACAACATAGGAAGCCACTGCGGAAAGGCGGTCAACAAAGTCTGGCACGCCGCCCTTTCAACAACTATCAAATCTGAAAGTTCGGCTAACACCTCCTCGTCACCAGGCTTCCTGGTCTTCAGTTTACGCACGAGCGCCTGGAGATGAACGGGATATAGTTGGTGTATCAAATCACAGCAGTCGCTTACCGCTTGGTTGAACGTTTGTGCGAAAGCTAGGACTTTTCTGTCACCACGGGAAAAGTGAAGTAAAGTTTGTATCATGCTGCTTGAAGTTTGAAATACTTGTGGGTACTTGGTGCAAATTTGCACCCAAGCTTTTACACTTTTGTCTTCGAACACCTCCGCTAGGTGGTTCTGCAATCCAGACTGTTGGATTTCTGTGCATTTTGTGACTAGATCAATCACTAAATTTTCAAGGACTGGTGGATATGAAATAACCACCGAATTGATGATTGCTGATGGGAAGCCCACCTCTGTCTTCATGTCCCATAATTTGCGGTAAAAATTTTCTACATCATTTGATGGTTCGTTATTCATTTCACCAACTTTTTTAATTAAATGTGTAAGCCATTTCTGAGAATTGCAATCTTGGTACACCCGTACAACCGCACTGCCTATGGTGATAAGATTTTCAAGTGACATTTCACTCTTTTTAAACGCTTCGAAGTCAACGGAATTTATTTTCAGCGCAAGATTAAAGGCAAAACTGCATTCTGGATTGTAGACTAGCGGACAGTTGTTGATCCGAAGACTCGTTCGAAGTTGTTCCTGACGAAAAAAAGATAAAGATAATTCAATAGCATCAGAATTTCTGAAAGATGGCTAGCAATCTGGATTAGGGTTGTAACTTCCTTGTTTCATATTTTGCTCGAGAATCTTGCTTTTGTTCTGATTCTAGCAGCTTTCCATGATAATATGTTCATGAAAATCCAAGTAAAGGTAAATATCGGACTTCTATTTGAAGTAAAAATCACCAAGCATTTGAGATAATTCACAAGAGCAAGTAGTTGCTACTGAACCATAGCTTCCACAGCCTGCATATCTTAAACCTAGGTACATGTAAAAGACATTCAATAGATATCATAACTCTGGTTAGCAGTTTGGATCTACAGGAGGTAAGACATAATTTACAATGGCTAAAAGCTGATCCTTGCGGCAAAGCGATGCGATCTTTGATGTGAATTGTTCTCCAAGTGAAGTAGGAATAGGTTCGCCAGTTGGCGAGTCTTCATTATTGTTCTCGATAACTTCGGTCAAATCGATGATCTCGACGTTCATTGTTCAACCAAAGCTGTGATGCCACTGCTCAGCAGAGGTTTGGAATTGTCAGCATCTAAAGGGTTGATATAAAATGATCGCCTTAAGTCAGGGAGTAAATTCAAAAATTATTATGATGATGGTCTCGGTAAGTTCTCAATGCCTGTAATTTATTTTTAATAATGTTTTGACATGTGGAAAGTGTGCAATTTTGAAGGTTATGTCAAAAACATGCACAGACCGAGCTTCAAAGATATCAAACCAAGATATTAACTTTGAATATGTATTACTTATATTAATAATAGTTTCACAAGCACTTTGTTTTAACTCATTCACACCTTATTTTAAAAAATGTCAATCAAATTTCACCCCTGAGAGATATTGATTAAAATGACATCTTCTCAGCGGCCATGGTTTAATTTCTCCAGTGTCGCCAGCGTGAGAACACGAAAATCAATAATCTCCGTCAAAAGCCGACGTCCATTGCGCGTTACGGGTGGAAAAATGTCTGTAGCATCTTAAATTATCAATTAGATTAGTGTCTGTCGGTGTTAATTAGCTAATTAGTGTATAAATTAGAAGGTATACCAAGTGTTCAAGTTTATAGCTCTGTACTTGCAAGATGGACAAACGAAAACTATCGTAAGTGACTAATGAAAATTCATTCCCGTCTTCTTCACACCTCCCACATTTCCCACCTATTTGATTTCAGCTCTAGATTAATGCTCACGTGATTAAGGATTATGGAAATTCTATGTAAGAAGTAAATCTTGTTACATTTTATGACCCGAGCCAGCCTACCCCAAGTAAGAAGTCTCAAAGAGGGCGTAGCTCGGTTTTTAAGATGGATGTGAATATTCCCAACAGTGCCTTATGGCAATCTCTTTGTAATCTATCACAATTCTATTTCCTTCAAGAATATTCAAGATAAGAGAGTTGATTGTAAAGTCCTAGTAGAACGTGACTCATGCCCTGTTAATGCCTGATTTTCATCGTTTTCAGTACTTCCGGCGATACTCTGTACGTCATCTTAGGCCTGCCCAAGACGGCAACTGCTGACGATGTCAAGAAAACATATCGGAAACTTGCTCTTAAGTACCATCCCGACAAGAACCCCAATAATCCTGAAGCTGCCGACAAGGTGAGTTATTGCAATCTGCCATCTACATTCTGTATGTCACAAGCAAGTACCAGCTGTCAATGACGTGCACATGCATTACCACACACTTGACAGTTCACCATCCATATTTTTTAAAATCAAAATGTATACTTGAGGTCAAAGATGCACACTTCTTAGACCTATCGTTTTTCCCCGTCAGATTTGAAATAATTTTAGGGCCTTGTTTCTGCTGGGGCGTTTTCATCCCCTCGCTCGCAGCATCGTTGTGGGGATTATACAATCGGATTTTTGGTGGCAAAAGTGTGTGTTTTATCGAAAAATTAATATGATACAGCAAATTGGACACTCTTCCCATATGCACTGTATTTCTTTCTGACATCTGGAAATATTTAGATATTCAAATCCCTTGGCATGTAAATGTCTGCAAACCCTGAAAATCCCTCCTAACACAGCACAGCCCTGTTAAGGTTTTGTGTGGAAAGATTAAAATTTCTTCCCGGCTGCTAGTAAAGCTGGCCATGTCCATGCACCAGCTGCTTTGAGCATATTTATATTAGGGATGCTGTCGAATAACGGGATATCCGCCGAATATCCATATAGAGATTAAAAACCCAGTTGCCGTTCTTTTTTTTTGTGATTAGACAATATTGACAGTGCTTATTTAAACCTATAAAACTGAAGTTAAGATTTTATGGTCAAATCAAAAATATAAGGTAAGGTCTGTAGACAAATTAGATTAATTGTAATTTACTGATCATTTTTCTCCTACTTCCGTAAGTTCACCGACAAGCGGTTGATTCTGGGATGTCATTAGGTCTGGAGGTTGTCGGCCGTGGTCAGCAGTGGATCTGCAGTCTGAGTAGCGAGACATTTCTTACCACTTACAATACATTGTTTACTCTTAAAAGCTACAATGCTGATTAAAAATATCAAGTAGAATAATAACACAAGATTAAGATTTCTTATGTTTTCCAGTGGGTTTGAAAATGACTTTGACTGGCATAGAACTAGGTAGTGTAGTACCAAATACTTAGTACACATTCAAGAGCAATTTGGGTGCAAGAGGTTGCAAATACAGTTCGGGGAGGGTGGAAGGCTGTCCTATTCAATGCACCATGTATAGCTCTGTCAGATATGGATATTACCTACCCATTTGATTGTAAAAGTAATTTCTACATGTGCATATGTTATCTAAATTCTTTGGGCTTGGCAAAAACTTGACATATCTATACCTATATCAAGGAAAATTATTATTTTTATTTTATTATGAGGTAGTTTTCTTATTAAAGGTATGTATTTTTTGGAGTAATTTTCCATTTAAAAAATAATAGGTGTGCTGTGGATGAACTTCACGTACAGATGCTATAGATGTTCTTGACACTCCAGGTAAAAATCTAATGCTGTCTGAATTAAAAGCCAATTCCATTATCTTTTATTGCTGGTGCAAAATTTAGCTCAAGGGCTAAGTTTTTTTCTCACCAGTTTGCAAAATCACTTGAAATTAGCAGTTCAAAAATAACTTATGGATGAATTCTACATAATTAAAAAAGATAATGGAATTTGGCTTGAAAGCCAGGCTACATTAGATTTTTATCCTGAAAGTGTTAACTCTTTTTAAACTCGTATTTTTCGTGTGGTTGTTTAATGTCTCAGGTAGTCATCAGCAGGGTCACATTTTTCATCAACTATTCCAAAACTGATTTTAAAGATGAGTATCGTTGCAGATTTTCTAGTTCTGGATTTTTTTAGAACAATATTGAACAGTATAGTATAGAAAAGTATTGGAACAGTATAGAACAGTATTTAGAACAGTATTGGCCTAATGGGCATACAAACAGGGACACAGGAGTGGTGAAAGCTATGGGCCATAAATTCCAAGACCCAATTCCAAGGACTGCTGAATGGTCATGGTGTCAGGGATGCAAACTTCTTCCTAAAGCCAAGGCATCAACCCAAAGGCCAGAGCACACACAAAAAATGTTTGAGACTTCTTTATTGACTCTAGTAATGCAACTTTTATCAGCTATTCTAAGTCATTCACTAGTAGAAACTTTTTACCAATAATTGAGATGCCCAGACAAAAGTTAATTGAATTGAAATAAATCAAAAATCCTTTTTTAGACATCCATGATTAATAAATTATTTAACGAAATCCAAGCAGTGCGCTGTAGTTTGCAATCTTGCCATTTTAGCCACCGGGAATGGTTTCTTTGTTAATTAATTGGAATTTGCTTGAATAAAATTTCATGAAAATAGAATCGTGTAAAATCTAGGTGTTTAAGCGGTGAAGCAATATATTGCTTTGCTCCCATCTTTTTACCTTTGAAGAGAGTTCAAGTTTCCAGCTATCCACTCTTTGGTTCAATTCACATGTGCTCATGTAAGCAGTTCAAAATTATCCATTGTGCTGCAAAACAGTGCGGTTAGAGTGAAATCCAGCGCATGTACCTATGTAGTGCCACTAAACGAGAACGATATGTTAGTCCAAGTCTCTTTCTGACGAGCTAGCACATCATTAGCGTCAAGCGAAACTAGAGAGTCACTCCAGGCTGTTAAGTGCACTGCTGACTCCACGGGACTTCTTTTGTTTTCGTTTGTTACGTAACCGTAGGTACCTGATCAATAAGAAACAGGTGCTTACAATATCTGACAATGCCTGGCTGTCTTGCAGTGATAATGAAGTCCAAGCAAAGATCAACTTTTCAAAATAATTTACTGCACGGCAGTGCAAAGACATTTGAAAATGTTTAATACAGATAGGTGATATGAGAGGGAAAATCAAGGGGCAGTCACTGCTTGACAGCTTGGAGCTGGTGTATGGCATGTAGATAGCTTTGTATGTAGGCACTTCCACATAGGTAGCATTAGGAATAATGCTGAGCCTCCCAAAAAAGCCAGTTGGGAGGCAGAAATGTGGAAGTGACATTATTTTCCATGACTTTGCATTAGCAGGCTGGTAGTGGATTCACCACTGACACTCTAGTAGAACAGATGAACTGTGACATTCTGTTTGTCATTCACGGAAAGCCAATAGGTCGGTGCCACGAGGGTAAGGTACAAAACTAGCCTGTTTGTAACCAACAGACAGCTTCACAGTCATAATATCACATAATTTAAGTCCCTTGAAGTGATATTAGTTGCGACCACTGTTCATGCAACGACTTTTCTTGTCTCAGTTCAAGGAAGTGAATCGAGCTCATACAATCCTGAGCGACCTGAACAAGCGCAACATTTACGATAACTATGGGTCGCTGGGGCTCTACATCGCCGAGCAGTTTGGAGAGGAGAACGTCAACGCATACTTCCTCGTCACATCTGGCTGGTGCAAGGTCAGTTGACGTCTCCAAGTAGATTTATGTAGCACCTCAATGGTCCTGGCTTCTGGTTTTCAAAGTTGTCCTCAGACCGCTTGTCTGCCTCGAACTATGGTCTATAATGACTAACGATAGTTCTCAACCGGTGGGCCGAGAAGGGTCTACGGATGTGATCTTTCGCCCCATATTGTCCACCCTACCCCCGACCAGTGTTTCTACATCAGTTCACTTCAACGATAGGCCCAAGAGTCCCACCGGAATCCCAGTGGAAAGTTTGAGAACCACTGGTCTATAAGTTTGAATCTTTACAGAACTCATGTAGCAGTCTTTTTTATAATATATAAAGAAAAGTTAAGATTTAAGTTAGTGAGTTTGAGTTAGTTTTTTTCAAAGGATATTCTAATTATCAAGAATAGTCGAGAATCTGGATAGCAAACACACCTAAAGTAACTTTTCTTCAGTACTGTTTATTGTAAATGGTGTCAGATAATCAAACTTATTTTATCACTATTTAACTTTCTTGCCAATTGCTGTTGTTTACAGGAGAATACATCCATTACGTGTAGAAAGTAGGTCTGTGTCTGCCTGGGACACAAACAGCCCATACAATTGACAACACAGACATACGTGCTTGCAACGAAAGAAAATCATTAACTCATATGTAGGAATGATAGAATGTATGTTCACAATTTAGGTATCTATACTCTACCATTCCTCCTTCCTTATCACCATTTTTCTTTTAACTTGGGTTTCCAATATTTATTGCCTGCCAATATTTCTCTACCTTACTCTACTCTTGCTTTCCCATTTTCCCCCTTTCTTCAACGTCTCTTCATACATTTTCCATCCATTATTCTCCATATTTAAATTTTCTGTTGTTGTTTTATTCTCTGATTTTTAAAATAATTTTAATCCTTCCTTACGAATGTTGTATCCCAATCTTCCAACCTTCATTCTTTTTTTAATACTTTCGTTTTTTTCTGAAAGCTAACTCAACTTTCCCTCCCTGCAACGTCAGGCCCTGATCGTTTTCTGCGGCATTGTCACCGGCTGCTACTTCTGCTGTTGTTGTTGCTGCTGCTGCAACTTCTGCTGCGGCAAGTGCAAGCCGAGGCCGCCCGAAGACTCCGGAGACTACCACACACTGCACGTGAGTAGCCGTAGCTTTATCTTGGCTTTCCGTCCTTGCTAGCCAGTGGGGGCGAGGGGGGAAAATCTTTAATAGGTTGCTAATTCCACTTCCCACAAACAAGCAAACGTGCTTTGTGACATCTGAGCGTAATAAATCACGTCACTCTGTGATCAGTTCCAGGTTATGGGAAGCCAGGTAAGCAAAGTTGGGGTACACATGGCACAGAGGTTATGCTGGTACTTTTAAGGTTTACCTTGTGGTTCGCTATTTCTACCTCCACCAATGATCGGAACAAAAATTCCCCCGATTTCACTTTTACTGTTTGTGAAAACAACTCTTCAGTCAGCTTCTTAAAACCAGCTCCTGAATATCCATCATTATTTTGGTTTAGGAACATGAACCAAGGAGCCAACCAGAACATTTAGTGTCTTACTAGGGTTAAATTGAAAAGAAAATGTATTTCTTTAAACAGTAATTCCAATGTGGTTATGATAATCATATTGGTTATTTAATTCAGTCATGACTTATTATCTAGTATGGCTTGTGAAACACATTCTGTGGCTAACAGCATGGTTTGGAGACAGAGTACGAATTGGGTTTGCGCAGTCATAATATGCCGCACGCTTCTGATAAACCACCCGGAGAGTAACCTTTGACTATCGTTTTTGAAGCAGAGCTGGGCTTACAAAACCTTTTTGTGATAGCTAATTTTGTCTAATTACCCACCAGATAAGAATTGATCGACTTCCAAGTGTCAGTTTCTCAAAAGCGACCGACATCTGGTCTATTCTCTTAATTTTAAAATTAGAACTGCATGGATTTTTCCAAATAAAAAGCTCTTCACAGCATTGTTTTGCATTTTCCATTTGCAGGCTGTCCGAAGGTACTGCCTAGCTTGCATAGCTTTGAGCATGCCTGGGCTGGGGTTTCCTCTGCTTTTAAAATCATAGATGATTTTGCAGCAGGCGAGCTAGACAAGACAAAGTCTTTGGGATATTTAGTGGCCAAAACACAACATTTAAAGTTTATTACAAAAACACCGAGAGAATCAAAATGTCGCTTGGTTAACAGGTAACAGTAACGGATTTGTGGTTGCTTGACAGGTTATTAAACTTAAGAGTTTTTTCATGTTCTGTAGTTAACAAACACAATATTGCGAACTTGAGAAGTTAACCTAGGCATATTTGAAGCAATTGTACATGCCAAGTACAATTAATTGCAATATGAAGCACCTTAGGCGACACAAAGCTTCGAGACTGCGCCGTTGTTTTTGTACCTTTCTGCTCTGCATGATTTTATTAAAAGGATTTAACGAAATCAAGCTCGGTGGGTCATTGCTTTGCACGACGGTAAGTGACTTTCTTGGAGTTGTTTTACGCCACCGGTTGAACCTTTTCACGTAGAACTCCCTCTCCATCGTTTGGTTTTTGTATCGTGGTTTGCAGATAGCGTCTTGTCACTTCAGAATACCAAGGTCGTAACAAACAAAACTGTTTTTCCTTCCTATGACACGAATGGCTGCTATTTGAAAGCATAGTAGGCAGTACAGAAAATATTTGGGCTGACAGTGTGAAGTCATAAATCAAAAATATTGAGTAAATTTCTCCTATATCTGTGCTTCGAGCATGTTTTATGGCTTACTTGCTAAATTCATCTTTCTAGTGCAAAGAAACAAAGAAGTGCATAATTTTAAAATCATTTAGCTCCAAAGAATTGCCACAAGAAAGCTTTTATCTGCACTTTTTTGCTATTATACCAATTGGTAAATTGTATTTACAGAAACTAAATAATATCTGCACCTTTACAAGGTTAACCAGAACGTGCCAAACTTTACTCAGGCAGTTTTCTCTGGGATTTAGTCTCAAGTAATTTGGTGCACCAGTCAGCTGTTGGCCTCCTGGGCTGTGTCAATTTGAAACAAGCCCAGAAAAGTCTTGCCACTATGATTTCATGATGCAATAAAAATGATAATTTACTAACAACAAAACATTTATGCTTTCGACCTTTTTATTTTGAGGTGCCAGGCTAGTTCCCTGTTAGCAGAGTTCAGTTTGAGGATTAGTCCTAGAATGTTCTCTGATAAAAGGATTTCGATGATAGGTCGAAATTTTCTAGGTTCTCCTCGGCAGCGATTGCTTGAAGAACTTTAGTAATTGTGTTTCGAACCTTTTGGTTGAGTTAGTGATTGAAAGGTATTTAATAAGTATATTTTTGCAACCAATGAGCACGTCTTACTAGGCCTTTCGATCAGCATCTTTGAATGAATGTAAAAGTGAACATAAAAGAAACGACTTGCCTTTTGGAATTCGTCAAATATTTTTACTAAATTGAAAAGTAATCTTACTTGGATTGAAGCTAGCTCTATTTCTTCTGCACCTTTTGACCACACTCACAGTTTTTCAAGATGTCAGACACTCTTTTCTTCACATGATTACATATTTTATCACCTGCACATTTTGGGCTGCAAAAGTAAGTCAGTATTGCTTTTCCAATGTGCTGTGAAAAATTTTAAAGCACTAAAACGTTGACATTTCTTTTAATGTAAAACTTAAAAAAAGAGTGAAGTGAAAAATAAAATCAGTTTGTCTTGCTGTTACTGCCAAATGAGTTCTATCTCAAACCTGGAACATAAAATCGATTGACGTTGAATGATTCTTGGCTGAAATCTTGGCAATGTAAAAAATCACTCGCCTATCACTAATCGCTAGCAACCAGACACCATTTAGCTCCCAAACATTGCCTCCCTTTTATTTGGTTTGTTTTTTGATTTTCAGTTCTGCCCTTGTTGTGTTTTTTTTTAGAGAAACGACCCAGAAAGACAGGGCGCGGTGATAACGGAACAGCCCCGCGTCGAACCGAAACAGGTGGGCCGCAGACGTCCTCTTAGTATTGAATACGAGCCTGCCGGACCCTCGCGTATATCCTGACAATTTCTTGCCAAGATCCTGGCTCACCCTTAGATACCTTGTCAACATCCTTCCGAGCAAGAAGAGTGTACCCTCCCCGGACATTGAGTTTCCTTACGATGATGTTTAACAATGGGTTTCAAAATGTCTCCTTTTATTGGCTCAGAAAGGGCAGTGTCATGGCAAAACATACCTCAAGTAATTACTAGTAACTAGTAAATGAAGGTTATGTCGGTCAGCGACTGAAGGTACACGGTAGAAAATTGCAGATGTACCACTAGTATGAAAAAAGCCTTGCTGCCTCTTCTCTGATTGGCTTCCGGCTGAGTACGATGTGCTGCTGACTGCATTTTAACTCTGCCACCCGGCAATCAGAATTTTCCACGAAAGAAAGCTAGGAGAAAATTGGCTGCAATCTAGTTATCGCTATCTTCATAATTTATTTTTTATTTTGTAATTATTTATTTGAAAAATATATTAAAAGTGTACTACCTATATGTAAATTACGAAAAAGTGAGGAAAAATGGCAAGAAGTGTTGTTCATTTTGCAACATAAAACTCGGTGCAGAAGCAAAAACACAGAAATATTTATCAAAAAGTAAACAATGTCATTTGTGCAGTAGAAAATAAGGCAACGAAACACAGGGTTCATTCGGAAGGCGGTATAATTCCATTTCTCCTCTCCAGCATACCATTTTTGGTAGGCACTGTTGGTACAAACAACCAACATCACCATAACATCGCCATGAAACTCAATAGTCCCCTCCCGATTCCCTCCGGAATAACTCGTGGCCGTACTTTGCACGTCTCTCGAATGCTTTTGTGGTGTTTTATTGATCAATAAAGCATGCAGTTCTTCCTCTTGTCTGGGTTGTCTGATTTTTGTGACTCGTTTGCTTGAACTGACGGTAGGTGCGAACGTGGTGGTTTATTCTTTTCTATTTGCATTATTTTTTGTGTTTCTTGTTTTTGTGTAACTAATGTCATCACTCGTCACAGTATCAGTTCGTAAGTTTCGAAACTTACAATTTGTTTTAAGACTTTAAGAGTTGTGTGAAAGTATGAAAGTTGTGGTCATATTTAGAAATCTGTATATAGATCTGTAAAGTTTTACAATGGCAATTGCTTAAAATCTTATGTTTTCCTATTTTGTCAATAGTCTTGATTTGGATGTTGGGTTAAGGTAGATTAAAATTTTATACTTAGTTTTCACATGATCTCTAGATATCTGGAAAGTTACATTGCAGAATTTATTTTACATCAAAGCAAACGTTGCCTATAAATAAATAATTAAAACACAAAAAAAGTTCCCAGCGAAGGTACATTATGCTGGTCTTGGTTGGTATCAGAAGAAGTCGCATCTTTATTGCAACGACATTGGACAGAGGTCTCCTCATGGCGAAGATTCCTCCAGTAATCAGAGATTGACAGGCAGAGCTGAATAGTTTCTACTGGCAAAGAGTGTGGTACACATGGCAATAGTGCAGCATTTGTAAGAGTGGTCTAGCACAAAAGTTATTGTAACAGTAGGTTCTTGATTAGCCAGGCTTCTGGTTAATTTTTAAAAGGACCTTAATTTGGCTCGTAAATCATTTTTCTATAGGTCATTCCTTTACTTTCCGCCCCACTGTTGCCATGTCTTGCAGCCGAGATTCCAGTAGAGGCTATTCCGGCACCTGATATTCCTGATTGGCATGCATTTTCATTTTGCAATATACCAATGTATGGCTTAATTAATAGATCATGATTCTGATTAATGCACCACCTGAAGAAACTGAAGACAAAAACAATAGGTCCAAAATGGTTCTTAAATTTGGATACTTTCAAATGTTCCTTTTTGTACACAGAAAAAGATAAATCTTACCAAAACATCTGCTGGTAAAAATTCATATTAATTTCAAAACTAGTACATTACACACCAAGTTTAGAACTCTTAATTATACAAAGTGTTTTTATAATCTTTTTCTTGGCTCGAGATACCCATTTCTGCCTATTTGATCAGATGGAAACATCTTGCATTCCTAGTTTTGCTGTTTTCTAACTCTAAAATAACAAAAGCTTTAAATATATGACTATAAGAATAACATAAAACTGTTCTGAGATTTTACGACTTAGATTGTGTGGTTACCCATTTAGACGACGATGAATACTATCGGAAGCGATGGCACGTTTGGCAGTGTTAACGGTCAATCTTGGACCAGCGTTCTGTGCATGCTAACAAGCCTCTCTTGTTGTCCCGCGCAGGACGACCTGAGCGACCTGGAGGAGAATGGAGGCGGAGCGACGGTGACAAGCCAGCCGGCCGCGGGTTCGTTCGCGATGCCAGCCGCGGCAAACCTCACGGAGCAGACGTCGCTGAGCCCTGCCGACCGCGTGACCTACACACCGGGTGCGTGACGCTGTGCCAATAGGGCCGAAAGGACTTACTAGATCCAAATGAGCCTGCTAAGACCAAAAGGGCCAAGCAGTGTTGCTGAGGACAATGCCTGAGGCTCAATTATGACGAAACACAACGTAAAATCATTCTAGTTTTTTTATTTGAAACCAGAACAAAACAGTGATTTTTCTGTGGAAGTTACTGCTGGTCAAAAGGGCTGGGAAGCAATAAGAAATGTTATATGCCTTCCCTACTGTTGGAGGAATCGTCATAGCATTAACCTGGCATGGTTTTGGGAAGTAACTGAGAAACTACAGCCTTATAGCCAGCCTGCAGGAAACCTGATACTCCCGAATGCAAGGCAGCGCTCCACACTATTGTGCACAGGGTCAAAGCTAAAGATGCAATATGCCTAGTTTAAATGGCCTCTTAAGGTTTTTGCTCCACTAAGTTCAAGTAAGTCGATAATATGGAAATTGAGTTATCCACTAAAGCCAGCAATCCTTTTGTCAGTCCTAAGAACATGACGCCCGAGGGTGGGTTCCAGAGTTCGCACCCCAAATGACGGCACCCTCTGCTGTGGCTTGTAAAGCACTAAAACCCTATCTGCTCGTAGGGATGTCAGAGAAGGGATCGCCTGCCATGGTCGCTCCGGGCGGCATCAACATCGGCGCGCCCACGCAGTGGTAAACCCTTCGACTTCAGAACCTCCCGTGCATCGACCGCAACCTTTCACTCTCGCAGCTTCGCAGAACTACGACTCAGAACGAGCTGGGAATCGAGGCATCACCGGCTTTTCTACGCTCAAGTTTCGTTTATGCGCTACGTTTGGCAACGGTTCCTCCGCTGTTGGTTTCTCCGTTGATTTTGCCATGCGCCATGGTGCTGTTTTGCATGCTTGAAGTAGCCCCACTGCCACTTGGCCCAAGAGGCGAAACTTTGCCTTGAAATGCGGGCTGAAAGTTTAGATTCTAACAGCTCGTGGCAAGTGGCCCTACAAGGGTGCAAAACGACTTTTTCGATAGACAAAACGGAAAATGGGCATGTTTGTTAAGCGCTGGGCTTTGTTTGAGTGGGTACTAAAATGCTGAGAAATGTAGTAGCCACTTGTCTAAGGCAACCTGGAGCTTTACATCTTTATTTAAGATTGTTTTTTTTTAAGTTTGAAGCACAAACAAACTGCTGAAATCATGAAGGTAAATTTGTTTGCTAGCGGCTAAAATTGTTGATGGCCTCTGATAATTAGCTACAAACTAGTACAATAATTATTATATTGTAAACGCTCCTTGGAGTCCCAGTGCTGTCATACACTTTCGCAGCTCGACTTCATTGGGGTGAAACTTGGAGCATGGTTGATTCTGTTTTGCCCTGAGACTACCCTTTAAAAAAGGCAATTATCTTAGACCTGGTGTAACCAGTTTCTCAAATCCGAGTTAAAGTGGGAGTTGAGTTACTTGTCGTAGCAGCATGAAGTAACATGCAGTGAAATTCATTTTGAAATCTGAATTGGGAGCTAACTGGAAGTTGAAGAATTGGTAAGACCAAGGCTAAAAATACTAAAATACATTGCCTTATTGGTGTAGTTTCCCATGCTTCAAGATGGCTGTGTAGACGGTTGGTTTATGGTAACAGTCTTAAAAAGACGCCGTTCACGAGGTTGTTGCGTCAGTTGCGTGTGGAGGTTGTATTGAGGTTGTTTTGGTGGGCGAGTGGGCCTTACTGGTATCGTATTAAACTAGATTGGTGTGATTATCGCGATAGTTTTGCGAACGCTTGCCATTTCTGTTTACTCTCCAGTTTCGATTCATTCAGTGTTCGAACAAAAAAAGGGATTTTCACTATGTTGTCGCGGAGTCTGTCTCCCCCAACGTGATTCCACGATTTGTGACGGTTCGAAATGAAACGGAGTTTTTTTTCCGTTGCCGACCTATTTTTTGTACTATATTTTCATGTGCCTATTTTGACTTGTTTATACTCAGTGTACGGCTAGCCATAGAGTTTTTGGTGGTCATCGGAAATAAACAAAAACGCCGGTCGTTACGAAAGCAGCTATTAATTATTTGTATCATGAACGTACCTTGTGGTAACTTGATGTATATATTTTTTTAGTTTCCTCTCTTTCGAAGTTGTCAAACGATTTCACTTTTAAGTATTACAACCCAATTTCTCTAGCATTTAAAAAGCATATCTTAAAAATGCTTCCCTAATTTATTAATGTTTATTGTCTTGATAAAAATTTTAGTAAGGTGTGTCAATTCGATAACATGGGGGAGGAGTATCTTGGACCGGAAATGCTGTTGATTTCGACATTCCGCTCGCAAAACCCAATATTCCTTCAGTTTTGTGACTTAAGGCGATAATTATCGTTGTACTTGGATCACTCGATTCGATTCTCCCTAAAATGACAGCTGATACGACAGAGAACTGCGAAGCCTTCCATTTCATACAACAAATCGATGGATTAACGTTTAGTTGATAGTGCGCCCTCGGTAGCGTCATTCAGTCAGTTTATAGCCCCCAAGCTTTCTAACAAGTATCAAATATTTAATGCTGTGTGAGCCGCTCTTTTCAATTTTTTTTTAATGTCTAGTCGTATTTCTTCAATGCAAACGTTACCCGTTGACATCAACATTACCAAAGATCTTCAAACTTTCTTTGTTGGCATATTGTCGATGCAATCGATCCGAGAATAGAAAAGTTTTCTCCTAGTGTTCAGCCATAACACACTTGATTAGGCAGCAAAATATCATTCCGAAGCAGATATGAATACAGTTACAATGTTATTTTTTGGGATCGAAGTGTTTGAATAGAAATCTACAAGAATAGGCTCAAGGCTTGGCTCTTCTCAGTCGTGTTGTCGAAAATCGCAAATATTTCAGTGCCGGGAGCGGCACGCTGTTACAATAATAAATTTAGCTGAAAAGATGTGGGCTAATTATATATAAATATATAAATATGTATGAATATAAAATGCATAAAATGTTGAATAATATTTCATCGTAGATTATAATCTTAACCAAAAACGGTCGATCACATTTCATAACATTCATTTTGTGTGGTGAAAATGGTGTATGGAGACTCATTCATTGTAGAATTGTAGCATTTTCGATGTCCCTTGGAGTAAAATGTATCTAGCCTTGCAAATGCACCCTTCTACGGTTACTCGGCGCTCGAAACTCAGCTTCTGAAATCGAAGACACTATGAAATGGCCTCGGGTAACAAGACGTAGATTTGTTACGATAATTATAGCTGTTCGTCAAACTCACAACGATTCGACTACTCATCTCAGTTATCTTTAAAAGCCTGCTGTGAATCGAGTTTCGAGTACTGACTTTGACACCAGATTGCGCTAGCAGCACGGGAATTCACGTCCACTAATTTCGGAAAAATTGTTCCCTCATAGGTAGGAAATATTTTTTAATCGATACCGCAGGGATTGAATATGTTACGAACTTCCCATAATTTTGAACATAAACATTGTAATGTACTCTAGATTGTGTGTCTCTGTCTACTTAAAATATAAACACTATTACCTACCAATTACAAAGAAAAACAGTGTTCAATACAAAATACTGCAGAACAATGTTAGCATTTTTGTCCCTTAAAAAATAAAATGTTATGGAAATGCTGTAAATTAAATCTTACGAGTTTATTTACCTACCTCTAACTTTTTAGTGGCTTTGCTGTTCAAGAAGGTGTACTAATGTGATTTTTTTTCTTTCGTCAGGCACCCAGCAATCAGACTAGGTTGGCGATCACGTAACTTTAGTGAGAGAAACTGAAATTAGTTAATATCATGTCGGTCAAAATGCTATTAGGGGATACTTTTAGCACCTTGCTCGTGAAATTCAATTCTTTAACTAGGGTGTATGCCAAATTCCAACAGTCAAACATCTTGAGCTACACAGGGCATTCACAGTTTCCAGGATAGTAATCTTAAAAACAAATTGAGCCCCACAATTATTTTAACCCTTCTCTGTGGATCCTCTGAAGGCAACTATTTGGCAGTGTTTGGGTTCATGTGATTTCCTTAATGACCTAGCTGCCACAAAATAATGGGTTGCACTATGGCTACCTGCTTAATTGCAGACCATTTACCCTTCCCCCTCCACAACCCTTGCATAGTTTGCATGGAGAGTGATGAACAGAGCTCTGCTAAAACCATAGTGTCAAGAGCTTATTGACAGCGACAGCGTGTGCGTCTGCCGAGTGCTTTGCCTGCAGCAGGGTAAGATAAAAATATGTGTGCTAAAAACCTGGAAATAGTCCAGAGGTTACTGAATGGCCCGGAGAATAAAATCACACTCGAACTGAAATTAACGTTCTGTGGCTATATGTCCCATCAGTGATCTTTTCTTTTGTGACTTCTCTCTCCAAGTGGGCCACTCCATTTCCATCAGAGATCAATTTTGATTAAATCAGAGACAGTAGACCTGTATAGTCTTTGGTTAAATAATTATTTTGCAGTTTGCATAACATTTGGCATGGGCCATCCTCCTATAGCAAGCATGGACCATGTGAATTGGTGGGCTAACGGTTGGGGCCGAAATTCATATAAATTAGGGTTCGAATTCAGGTTTTCCAAGATCAAAATTTATGGTAACAATTTATAAAATATATTTGTAACAGTTGTCATGTTTATAAGACCAATCTCATCCATAACCCTTTGTAGGAATAACTTATTGTCATAGTATTCCTGATAGAAATCTAAGGGGGATGGGGCCCCTTCTCATCCCAACCTCACTGAAGACTCGTCTGCCTTGCATTCAGGAGGTCATAGATTCGATTCGAAAATAAATAAAATTCAGGTGCCTATTGATCATTGCACTATCCCTTTTCGTATTCCCTTCGTATTTTTTAATAACTTTGTATTATATTATACGTCATACATATATGAATATATGTATATATGTATATTTCATTTACAAACAAACAAAAAATCTTTGCCATAAAAGATTAAAATTCCTCGACTGCAGTTTAAATTCGATACAATGTAAAGGTTTGATATATCAAACCCGACTGTGTTACGAGGGTTGCTGACTTCGCTGCACATCGTTGCGGCGGCGCGGCGTCAATCGGCATCAGCGAGCTGAGAGACAGATATTCATTCTACTGTTTCTGGCTGTTTCTCTAGATTGGTGAAAATTGGCGAGGATGTCGAGCGTAGGAAGCTTTTCGAAGGGAACGGGAGTGGGCGGATTTAATGTTTCCGAAATGTTTGACGAAGGATTAGAAATATTTGAAGATCTAAGTAATAATTCCGAACCAAACAACAGCGGAACCATTCAGGTACCTGATTCATCCTTGTGTTGCCAGCCTTAACCTAGATGGTGCCATCTTACTAAATACATTTTTTTTTTTACTTACAGAGTATGATTCATCGAGCTATCGAAATGCTAGAAGAAACGACGAAAATAATATCCTTAATTGGAATGTTTAGCACCAATGAGAGCATCAACGAAATCTCGCCATCAGAAATGAAATTCTTCTTACTTCCAGCATTGCTGGGCTCGTTGACACTTCGGTTGACTTCATCGGATAGAATGGAAATACTAAACACAGCTGAAATATATTTCAAAGACTTTCTTAGCCGTTGTAAAAACTACGGTATCATAGATTACGATGTTCCTGAGCCGTCAGAGGAAGTAGCAGAATCAACTCCTGAAGACAAAGTGCTTAATATTACAAATTTAGTGCAGAAACGTAACATGAAAATACAACGTTTCAAAGAGAAGAAAGAGTTTGAGAGACAAGTTGCAGAGTTAAAGGCTGTAATGGCTTCACAGTTGCCTGATGAAGATGTAAGACGGGAGTATAACATAACAATGATCAAGTGCTCTGCACACAATGCTTTAGAGGAGTTGGAAGCAATTGAGGGAGAGAAACCGATGGTCGAGCACATGAAACGCTTGCAGAAGGAAGGAAGCAAGTCTGCAGAGGAACGCAAGACCAGGTTTGTACCAGTACCACCGTAGAAAAAGGAGGGCAAACAAACATTATAGTTTGTATTAACAAATTAAGACTTCTCTTGAGATATATAGGAGCGTAATGTTTAATCAAATTGGTTTCACTGTCATCACGGAACTTGGCAAATGTAGAATCAAAAATCGTCCTTGCAAACTCAAATCTGTTGTAGTGCAGTGCAATATTTACTGTTAACTTTTTTGACAGTACTCTGATTCTGAAGCCTCCTTTTGCATGATAAGCATTGTGTTTGGAAAATGTTTGGGTATGCTTGGCTTGGGTAACAGACAAGGAAGTTTGGCACTTCTTCTTTAATGTCCAGTTTGCCATGTATGTCTGACAAAGCTGGCACAGAGCAATCTCTGATGTAACAAGATTGCAATATAGGAAAGTGTGCCAAAAGGCTGGATTCATGTGTGGTGAAGGGAAAGATGAGAATTACGCAGCTTACCGAGAAGAAATGAACAGGTGGCTATAGAGTTGAGTGGTGGTAACATTTTGGAATGTGCCTTCTTCAGAGTAGAGCGCTCAACTCTGCCGCAGCTCATTTACAAACCTTCCAATCGTCTGACAAACCTGTCATCATATTCATAGCTGACATGAAATTGCAGGTTTGGGGTGCAGCACAAGCCCCTGCAGCCAATAATCATCACCCGCGATGAGATTCAGAAAAAAATCTATGGCGCAGGATACCCAAGTCTACCGACGATGACCGTCAACGAGTTTTACGAGCAACGAGCCAAAAAGGGAGAGTATGTAATGCAGTTCATTTGGGAGAAGATATTCTCTGCCAGAAAGTTTGTCTGCCCCAGCAAACTGTGCCTTTAGAGACGTGAAATGAATGATGAAATGATGATGTGCCTTTAAATACTGTGCTCTCAGCCGGCCGACGCAAAACGTCTGCCTGGCGAAACTGTGCCTCAACGTCACAGCATGTGATGTCACTCTGTCTCTACAGTACAAACTAAAAACATCCCCTCTTGTCAGTGAGAATCACTGCC
>LVVV01432408.1:0-19395 GCA_001676325.1 Amphinemura sulcicollis
CCCCCCCCCCCCCCCCCCCCTCCCCCGGTTCAGGGGTAGGTTGGGCACGGACACGAAGCGCAGGCGTCGCTAAGGTGTCCGTCGACCGGCGTCGGAGGCGTCGGTCAGTGTGCTTGCGTCGTCCGATGACGCAGCAGCGTCGCTCTGACTCGCTCCGAGGCGGCGACGTCGCGACGACGCTGAACGCGTCGACCTCTCTGAGGGTCGGCGTCGCTTTGTGAGACAAGTTATCGAGAATTTTGGGGAGGACGTTGTTCGAAACGACGTCGAGAGACGGTAATTGCAACATTTCTTTGGGGCTGAGAGAATTTTCATAACTTATTGGTACCATGTCTTTTTGGCATGCTAACGCTGAATTTATTCCGTTGACTAAGTCAGTCATCTTCTAAGGTCTTCGTCTAAATCTCCATCTAACGTTAGCTAGCGTTGTTTTACAGTGATGTAACTGGCTTCTAGAGGCATACCGTGCCAGTTATAATTTCTGGCATTTCTGCGACATAGCCTTTATTCTGTTTTCGGTTACCGTGCTTGACAAAATTAATCATTACATAAAGTCTACATTAGCGTACTGTTGTTGTGTTTGCGTATACATCATTGTTCTGTGATAAGGTACTTGTTATCATGAGCTTATTCCATTACCAAACATGATGGCATAAAACGAGTCGTTATAGTATAGGAGGCTAAGAAGCGTTTGAAATCACATTTTTTTCGCTCTGCATTCTAACTTGGTGTGTGTTTGATGGAGGAAATCCAATTATTTTCGGCGTGCCTTTCGAGGTTGGGTCGAGCCGGCGGTGATCGAAGTCGAGGGAGGATCCCGACGCCACTCTGAGTGGGTGTGGAGTCCCGCAGGTTTGTTTCGATTGCACGGGTATCAGGTTTGGTAATTAAATGTACTCTGTGGCTAGGCTCGAGCCCTTTGGCGCTTGAGTGCGTTGTATGGGGTGAAAGTGATCTGTCATCTGTCCATAAGTTTGCAGCACAATGATGAACAATGGACTGCTGATGAAATGCTGCTCCGATGGAATATTGAATTTACAATCTTTATAGTTCAGCTGGAACGTTGAAAATCACAGTTCTGTGATTCTTCTGACAATAATATCTCTTAAAAAATTGCTTATACCGTTGGTTAATTTATTTTCTATTTTCTCTTCAAAGTTCCTTGTTGCTTGGAACAAAGAGAATTAAGGAACATCTCTGTGGGCATTTGTCTGTTTCTGTAAACTGTGACTTGACCAAATATTGACTTGCGATAATATTTTTGTAAGACTTTCACTTCGCCAATACCCACTTTGAAAGAAGCTTTCATTAAACCTGCTTATTTTGTACGGCACCTTCAAGAAGTTGATCTGGAAATGAAATTTACCCTGGTGCGTATCACCTGTTGCTGAATCTAGAAGCCGATGACAGAACCATGCAGCTTCCCTTCCTTGAACTTCAAAGTTTAGACTGCGATCTGAACTACGCGCTCAAAATTCATTGTAATCTGCGACGCCCCGCAAAGCGTTTATTTTCTAAAATAACAAATGGAAACAGAAACAACAGGGATGCGTATCATCGACTTCGCTCAAGGCCTTAGGCCAACATTTTAATGATGGGCGGTGGATATGTATTCTGACAGAACAACAAAGTAATAGATAAAGTTAGCGGCCATTCAAACATTTTACTTTCGCATTATTGCCTGGCAATTAGTTTAAATGTTTATTTTAGTTTGGACTTTGGGCTGCATGCCGTGGTCATAGGTCGTTTGTATAATTTTATCGAGTAAATAAATTTGTAAGGGTAGGCTAGATGGGTGTTAGTGAAATTGCTTGATACTCACCCTCGCCCATGCGTGAGATTTAACAATGTTTATTTCCCCATGTTTTTACTCTAAAGCAACTAAATTTTATTTTGTTTTTTAGTAAAAAGAAAAAAGTGAATGGAACATTCTTGTCACCCTGTAGCATACTTTTGTTTACACCATGTTTTAATTCAAGCTAATTAAATATGTTGCAAGCAGTAGATACGCCTCGCATGTTGAAAGCAGAATTTTGCGTTCTGTAGGGATTTGAAACAGCCATTACAGCCTATGAGCAAAAAAGGAGTTCACAAATAACTCTAAAATTTCATCCTTTTTCAAAAGCCTTCCGTGTCTGCAGTTATTAAAATTCTATAATATTACTCATCTTTTTAATCTCTTGTGAAGTTAAATAATGTATTATTGAGCTACCACATACATTTAAAAAAACCAAAGTGATGTGGATGTGCAGCTCAACACGAGTGGACTGTGAAAATTAGGGACATTCCACGACCAATATTAATGACACAAAATTTTGCAAAGTAATTGCAATTAATTTTCAGTATCAGCTGCAATGTGTTTTAATGTATCAAATGTGGTGCTATTTAATAAAAAGCATTTCCTGACAGGTGTTACAACACAAAATGAAAAGCTAAATACGACGCGTCATTGAATGGGTGGGGGTGGGGGGGGGATAGTCGGTTCCAAAGCCACTATGAAAACGATGTTATCAAAACGTGTGTAATAGCTGTACCGGCAATGTACAGCAGTAGCAGCAGCCGCACAAGCGAAAGCAACGCCATACAAAGGGAATTTTCGATTGCCGATGGCGTGAACCCTAATTGCTTTTGTAATCAATTACTGGCATGCTGATCTGTCCGCCGGTTCGGAAGCAAGCCTCGTAAGCCCCCCGCCCCACTATGGGCTCATATATATAGCTGCCAGCTCGTATATGCTACGATTCTAAAAGAATTTAGTACATTTTAAAACAAAATTTCCACGAAGTTTCCGCCCGCGGACTCCGCTGGCCACAATATCCGCGGCCGACCACGCATTCTTTGTCAGAGAACATTAATTAAAATCGGTAAGACGGGGAGATACCTACTTTAGTTTTCAGCAGTCCATTGTTTTGTAAACTTCGATTTAATCTGTCAGAATCGGGCTTTTCTGAAGAATGTTTACAGTCTCGGGCGGTATAACAAAGATGGGAAATTAATATAAAGACGTTGGCAAATTTAGTACAGAAAGAACAAGAAGGATTTCCAGCGGACTTTAAAATATTTTAGAGTGCTTAGCCCAAATTTTGGGACAACATGTTCACGTAGATAATGTCTGCCTAGATATAGCTGTACAAACAAGGATTGCTACCATCCCCCCTCCCCGTTTCCTGAGCCAGCAAGGAAAAAGTATTTAAAATTACAATTTCTGAAATGTGGCTTCAGCATGTGATCGAACAACGCGTGTAACGATTTTTAAGATTCACTCGTTACTTCTTCAAGGATGACCCAAGAAAAATTCCATTCTACGAATCGTGGGATATCAATTACACTTTCACATTTGTCATCAAAAATACCGGCCTGGAATTACTTTTTTTTTCATCAGCTGTCGTGAGTTTATAAAAATAAATAAAAAAACATTTAAAGATTATGTCTCACAAGTCCGAATTCCACGCCTGCATTGCACGTTCTTGAGACTCATTACGCCCATTGGCAGCAATCCGCATAACAATCGAGTCCAGCGCACAATTGTCACTCTCTCGCCTGCAAGTTGGGTGATCCATCACCGACGTTGTCCCTCAATGCCACGAGATGAGGAAGGCAGCCAGCTAATCACGTGTTCCAAACAACTTCCCCCGGGATCACCAACACGTCATTCGTAATAGCGTCACGTCACCCTCTTCCGGGTCTCATTGTACTTCCGGTGCTATCAACGTGGCCCTGGTGTGCATGGCTTGACCGCAGTGCAGTGGACGCCCCCGTCGCGGGCATGATTGAAAGCAGTGTCAAGACTTGCCGCCGCTCACCGCCTTGATATATGAGACAGAACGCGGATATTTCAGACAAGAGAGTGCAGGGTTAAATGAGAAGAAGCCTCAAACTGCATTATAAGGCTTATCTTTTACAAGAATGGCAAGTTAAAATAGACGACCATATGGTCTTATTGCTGCATTTACAAAGAGGAAATGCCTACCTTCTTTTTGAACGAAAGAGGCCTGGCTCAATATGAATATGGAGTTGTAAACATTGATTGTCGATTCCTCCTTGTAGGTTGCTAGTACTATTCTTAATTACAGTAAATTTTCACAAACTGAACGTTATAACACAATAACTGCCTTGAGTGCCTTGAAAAGGAGAAATGTGTAACTTAAAAGTAAGTAGAGTATTTAAAACTAAAAGTATCTTTTTGGAGCCTATCAAATGAAGCGAATTGGTCACTTGCTCTATAAATGCCACACCTTTCCATAAGGACGACAGCTGAAAGGACAGGCCAAAAACCGAAACTTGACTCCATCATCTTAAATCATCATTTTCCCCCTCAAAATGGCCATCCCATTTTCCAATAAATTAGCCGGGACCGCGTAGAGGGCATCAAGTGCCCGAGAGAGTCCATTAGAACCCTCGCATCGCGACCCTATGACCTCCCATCGAGCGACATCACCTGGCCCCGAACAGGTCACCACTGGCGTCGCCGTAAGCCATCGACATCCGACGCCACCTACCGGCATTAGATCGACGTGAACGCAGCGCCCCTAGCGGCACTTTCCGATCACTAGCGGGGCTCGAACAGGCATCTGGAGAAGGAGGTGGGGGGGGCGTTCTCCGATCGAGTCCCCGCGGGGCCGTGATATGCCACTCGCCGAATTGAGACATCTGCTCACGCGCTGCTGTTTCCAATTAGCGGCCGACGATGGCAATGTTGGCAGCGTTGGCAATGTTGGCAGCGCTGGCAACGCGAACGAGGATGGCAATGTCAAGGGATGAGGTTGTCACCCGACGTGTCAGTGGACGCCACGCTGCGCTGCGTCGAGATTCGGACCGTAAAGCGCGGCATGCCGTGTCAGGACTCTAACCCCCTCCCAAGGGCATAAGTGCTGGACATGTCTATAAGGTGCATTGCCTATAATGCCACAGAGTAGTTCTTACCTTCATTCTTAGAAGTCTAAATGTGGACTGTCAATTGCATTGCCAAAAATACGTACCCAACTTTTAATCTTGTATTTCTAATCTGAATCGTTTCATCTCCTTGTGCAAAAACTTTATAACACTAACAAAAATTGGGATTTTTCCTCATACTTGAGAATTATACAATTTATTATTGCACTTTTCCGGGCGGTCGATATTTTGTCTAGGTTTGTAAATATTTTGATGAGTTGTCTCAAAACATATGTTCGACTGTCCGCCTTAAAACTCCGTCTTCACGCTCTCGACGACTATAGCGGCCACCGTGCGCTAGGGCGTGCGTCGTTAAACATACCGGAGCGATGATCCGATCGAGGGCATCCGGACGACCGAACAGGCGTCGCGGCGCTCGGCGTCGTTAGGGTTAAATCGCTCATGACAAACGGCGAATGCAAATGGGACAGTGTCCTGACGATCCTGTCCGTGAGGAGAGGGGAAGAGTTTATTTTTTACATATCTGACCAAGCTCACGTCATTTGCTAGTTTCAAAGTGTGAACATTTTCTTTCGCAATGACGAAATGTTATGCCACTCCGTATTATGGTCCATTATTCCTTTTTTTGCCAGCAAAATATTACCTGGAAGGGGAGAAACGAAAAAATTATTTTCTTAGAAGATTTTTGCTTGTTATTTTTCTTTTTTAATATCTATAATGGTATCCAGCTCTTTTGACTTAAGCGCCATGTTGCCGTTACATAATTCTGGACCAGCTTTTGAAAAATAAAGGCTTCAACTAGTCACCGAGCTCCGAACTGATTGGCTGGCAATAACCTTTCAAGGTCATTGATCGTTATGGTTACAGCGATTCCGCAGCTTTGTACAAGGCCACTCCAGCACCATATTTCTATAAACCGATAAACCTATAAACCTATGAGACGCCGTTGTCACCTCACATAATTTAATTAGTTTAAGGGGTGAAAAATCGAATCTGTTTTAGTCCATTCGACTCAATTTGCATCAGCGTTTTGTTTCTACTAGTTAATAGCGGCCAGGACCAACAGTTCCCCAACATAACATTCAACAGTGCACATCGAACACTAGCAGGGAGTATTCACAAATCGCCAACCTCACCCCTCGACATACAGCCACTTGTGGCTTTCAAGGTACAATCGGCTCAGTGGCAGGTGTCGCACTCAAGCGGCCGGCCTCGCAACCAATTCAGCGCGCGGACAATGTTGTTTGACTGTCGAAAGCTCTCTTTGTCTTCCGCTGCGTGATGGGAACCACTGGCCGATTGCGCCTCCTGGGCACCGATGCGCCCGATGGACAACAATGACTAGCCTCCTCGCATGACAGCCGCAATTCAGCTGCAGCATTAGCCCGGCTTCCGAGGCTTGCTCGGTCGCATTTACAGTATGCGAGCGTGTTTTTTTGTTGGTATTTTGTTTGCTGAGCGCTTCACTGGCGGTGACGTTTGGTGGATGTGGGATTGTGTGGTGAGCCGCGCGTGGGTGCGTGGCGAGTGGAGGGTGTAGGGGTGGGGGCGGAAGGTGGAGGGCGCTGGCAGCGCAGGGGTCAGCATGCGATGATTCCAAAGTTCTTCAGATTGGCGCATTTTCCAAGAGACGCTCGTGAATTAGTATCTCCCACGGATGACTATTCTATGCAGTGTGGGCTGCATTTATTTTTATTTCCCACTTCAATTCCGAATTAAAGTTTAAGGTGTTCTTTCCGTGAATTCCTCGTTTTTTGTTCTTCCTGTCCGGTGTGTTCACTAGGTATAAACATGAGTTAAATGTTTATACGCACTGGTAATCAAATATCCACTGAGTGAAATATCCGTCAGGAAAGACTTTTAAACACAGCTCTGAAAGTCGGTGAAATTCCGTTGATTTACAAAAGCGTTTGTTCTGCATTTGATAACAAACTCCAGCCCTGCGTTCTACACGAGAAAATTCGTTAAAAGCGCACTAAAGGGATATAAACTGCAAAGAGCGAACAGCTTTCAAATTGATATTTGAAATGGCAGGCTTAACGGTCAATATATATGGCGCGTCAGGCTCGTCTGAGAAACGCTCGCAATGTCTGCACCAATTAAAATGCCCGTCTCGAGTAAGTCGTTCGTCTTACCCATCGTTCGGCCCCATTCCTCCCGCGATCTTACGTCGCGACGTCTGGCGTCGGCCGGCGTCGGCCGGCTTCCACAATTAAAACCATACATCAAGACAGCCAAGCAGTTTGCCGACGGACACTCTCGCAGTATTGAGTCCTTATTTCTGACAATCCAGGAGCCTGATTCTGGAGCTGGGTCGTGGATTTTGCTCCAGGGTTGAGCTACATATAGTCCGGCTCATGGTGTGGGGATCATGTTAGTATTGGTTATTGGTTATCGGTTTATTGCTATCAATCCACGTAATTGTGTACCCACGCATTCCTCGGATTCCAACAATATACAATTGTTTCAACCTCAGGTGACATTTGACTTGTGTAACCGCATTTCAAATGTAATTAAACCTATTCTGCGACTCCATTGACATATTTGGACCGGGTACGATTCTGTAACTTGCTTTTTAGTTATAACGAGATGAGAACGTTCATTTTTAACTGCAAGCATCGAAGTAATCGGCGATTTTATCTCATCTTATCTCGATGCACTGGAAATAAAGTTATAGAATCTCTATCCGGGGTCTGAAGATCCACCAGGCTCGAAAACAACAAAATTCGTTTTGGCTGATTGACCCACAATACTGCTTTGAGGATCAGGCCACAAAAGAATTCCTCATACTTTCTAAAGAAGAACATAAATAAGACCCCGAATTGATTGCAACGCAGTTCTGTCCCCGGTGTGCCATGCTACGCAGTCAATAGATTGGCGAAGCTTATCGACGCACTGTTTTGACAACGTGCGGCTTTGCATTCAGCCCGGGATCCGAACCGCTCGCCACTGCAGAACCACCATTTCTTTTCAATCGAAATCTGTGCAGAATTGTTCGTACACTTGAAAAGATGACAGAACCCCAGCCATATTCGGCTTCTAATTGTCACGCATTCACTCTCACCCGTGCGATGTCATCAGTCCATCTCGCTTCGAAAGAGAGCGTCGTTAAGCCTAGTATATTTGCATTAGATCAAGCAACTTCAAAGGGAGTGTTTATTCCCCCTGTCGCGTCCCCCTCCCCACTACCACCCTGCCACCCTGCCACCCTGCCACCCCTTGCAATTGACCCATGAGAGTGACGCACTTAGCACGTGACTGAATATGCAAGACTCGTTAATTTCGGAAAAAATACGCGTTGTGCTAATTTGTGCTGCTGCGATTCTCCGATTTGAATATTCAGCCCGAGGCTCGTTGGAAATCCGGACATCCAACGCTTCCGGGAGGCAAACTCTGCTATCTCAGAGTTTCACTAATGTCATGTCAAAAGCTGAAATTTTGCGACTGTGTTTAAATGTGTATCACCGAGAGATATCATTCCCTTCAATGTCACATGATCCACTACACGGTATGATACTCACCTATTCCAATCACCGCAAACGCCACTATGTTAGCTTTATGTCCACAAACTGATCTGGATGCATGAGTAGCGGTCTGTTACTTGTTTTTCAACTTATAAATTCAATCATTCACACACGCTCGCAATCCTAAATGCAGAATCAATGCACCATTTACTGTTTATATAGAGTGCAATTAATTAAGCTTAATATTTAAACAGATTTAAATTTGATCGTGAAAGATTGATTAGTCGTTTGGCGGCGACTGCTTTTATACGTGTAATCAGTTTCCGGGTCAATAGCACCTGATCATAATCTGTTAGGAGAAAACATGGATCCAAACATATTCTCGAAACATTGCTTAACCAAAAATGGTTCGGGAAACATTCTCAAAACGGTGTTTCATTATGTGATCTTTTTATGTCACAACATTGTTCAATGTTCACATTTACGTTGTCTGTGATAAAGAGGCTAAAACATACCCCGAAAATATCAAATCTCGTTGATGTTAAGCCGTCGCCCTGGGCCCCGCGCTGATGTCGCGACATGCTCTGCGTTTTTCCAGGAACAGAAACGCAAGCTGTTCCACACATCGGTCTATGAATCGGAGGTACAGCTGAAGAAGCTCTACATCCAAACTTGCCGACGGTTGCCCGCGCATGGCTGCAAGGTCTACCAAGTAAAGGAACTGCTTCGAGGGAAGACCAAAAAGAAGGTACGGCCTGGATAGATGTTAACTTCATTCTAATCTATAGCCTAAATAAATTTCATCGCATGCCAGATTACACTCGGCTGATACTTCAAGGTCAAATATTTATTTTCACCATTCATTCCGAATCTCACAATGCACGCAATTTCAAGGCGACCTTTCTGATTTTTCCTCACCACCTTGGTCAAATCGATGTTAGGTCATGTAACAATGACCCTAACGAATAATGATGTCTTTTACTCGTATGAATCTCCGTTTGAAGTCAGTATTACACGTAATCACTGGAGAACACTTATCTTTTTCCTCTTGAGCTTCCACATCAAAATACTTTTTGACTAATTGAACGAACCCGAAAGATTCCATTCAACATTGTGAAGAGAGATTGCGAAATAAAGGAGCTCAACCTCACAAACCGATTAGAGGTACGCCTCTCACCGCCAGTAGAAGTGGCATCCTCCAAACTCCAGGCGAGGCACTAATCCCCTGCAGCAATCAAGTGGCCACGTCTCCATCCTCGACTAGCGTCGGGTGTCCGACTAAACACGTCCTGCCCTCGTTCGCAGGCGGCTCGACTGCTGGGGCTCGGGCCCGAGAAGATCGTACTGCTCGACAACAAGACGAAGATTTTGGCCAAGTCGCAGAATACTTCAGATCTCCTACAGGTGCGTTCTGACTGTTCCTTTTTCACTAACCTGCTAGAGTGAAGGGCTGTAAGAGCTCGTTATATGGTTGAATATTACCATTGAATTCACTGTGAGAGGCGCTTACTTGCCAGTCAATCAATATTTGTCACAGTGCAGCAAAGCATGTAGTTTTATAAACCTATACGATTTCTCCTTCTCCAATAGGGTGGCTATCAAACTCTCTGGTAAATGAAAAATTGTTTTATGACATGTTTGGCTCACCGACTGAATGAATCTTATTCTAGCTCAAGAAACTTCTTGAATTAAAAGTTGTTGCAGAACCATGCGACTCATGCTCTTTCAGTTTCAATTCTCTTCCAAATATGTCCTCCCTTGGCCGTTCTATCCAGTGGGACACCGAGTTGACAGCCTCCCTTGCGTGTGTGTCTCTAACTCCAGTGGCGCACGTGCGGTGGCCGTTCCCATGACCGGCTGCAGTTGGAGTTCCGCGCCTCGCGGTGGTCGCTGGTTGTTTCCACTGTGGACGCCATGCGCGAGGTTGGCCGCGCTCTCTGGGAGATTCTCCAGGAGCTCGACTCTCACTTTCTTGAGGAGCACGCTCTTCTCAGACGCGCAAGCAGACAGGGTAAGGACACCCCACAATCTCTGAACGCATTTTGTTTGTCTCCATCCGGTATGTTTTCCTCCCGCGAGTTTTTGGTGTGCTTCTGCACAACCTCAACTTTCCAACTGGAACGTGGCAAAAAAAGATAAAATCGTGGCCGCCCTGCTCAAACGTCATGCAGTTAAGTTCATCCCCTAAGTCAAAGAGACAAATATTTTAAACTAACCGAATCGCATATTTTTAAGTGACATTTCTTGCCTTGGACAACGCATATTTCCCATAAAATATCACTGAAGATTATAGTTAAAATCTAAAAATGTACAAACAGTATTCGGAAAATTCGGAAAATACGCCTAAATATTTGATTAAGGTCAAGCAGATCAAACAAGAGATGCAAGTCGTTAATACATTATTTGTCTAAAGAAGACGCTGTGTTGTACGCTTAGAACTGCGTACTCAAATGGTTGAACTAGCCCTGGAACCATGTTGGAGAGTAGCCGTGGCAAGACCTCTTTGGGGCGTGACTCAAGGAGGCGTGGCGAGACCTTTTTGGGCGTGACTCACAGAATATGACACCCACGAGGAGGCGTGTCGAGCGAGGTAGAGCGTGACAACGGCGGCCGACGTTACAGATCTGGTGAAGCGCGCGCTGCTGCTGCCTCTGCAGGTGGCGCACTCCGACGAGCTGGAGGCGCTCCATAAGCTGCTCCACTTCCCCGAGGAGGTGGCGCTGCGGCTCGCGGCAACCGAGTACCGACTCTTCTACCAGGTGCCGCCCATCGACTACCTGCGTCAGGTGACGCTCGATCTGGGCGGCGTCGCGCAGCCGACCGACGCTACGCAGCCATGCGACGCGCAGCCGCAAGCGAGTGGTGTACGCGCGTCGGTACGGACACTCATCAAACGGTTTAACGAGGTGAGAAGGACTCCCACAGCTCAGCGTGGTTGTCGTGATTAAAATTTAATGGCACTTGCTTAGGTCTTCGACGGCCATCATTTTCCTCAACTGTCGGGGTATTTTCCTAATGTTTCTCTGTGTTGCCAACAGGTGAGCTCATGGGTGACGCATCTTATCATCATGCAGCCCACGCACGAGGACCGGAAGGCTGTGCTTTCTTGCATCCTCCGAGTAGCTCTCTCCTGCTGGAACATCGGCAACTTCAACGGTGCAATGGAGATCGTCGCCGGGCTCAAGTGAGTCTTCGATGTCGACACAGAGACTGCAGAAAGGGTGCATGTTCGCTGCAATTTCCGAACAGTTGTTGCTTTTTTTAGACCAAGCACTGTGTACTGAAGACGGTGTATGAAAGAAGAACATGTCATCGAAAAATGGCTTGGGGCAGGGGTTTCTTTCGGCCTCCAGCCGACTTGGATAGTTGTAGGCCGGCGGAAACTACTTGCCCCCGGTCATGTGAACTCCTTTCTCCGAGGCATCAGAAGATCACTGTCGCTTAGACACTTGATTGTTTTGCATAATGTGCTTGTCAGTTACACCCAGTCCAGACATACCTGCAGGTCAGCTGACGGGGCTGTGCGTTGTTGTGCGCAGGTCCAACAAGCTGAAACCGTTCTGGCTGTCAATCACAGAGAAGGAATCGCTCCCGGTGCTCGACTTCCTCTCCGCGGCGCTCATGTCTGTCGAGTACGAGCGAGCCCTTGCGCGGGCACTGGCCATGCCCGAGTGTCAGGTAAAATGTTAACACTTTCCACTGCTTGCTTGTGGTCACAGAAACTTCTAGAAGTAAAAGTATGAATTGGATTAAGTTCAGCGTGGGATTCTTTAAGAATCAGATTCTTTTTGAATGGAAACAGACTGTGGAAAGCCCTCCTCGTTCCTTCTAAAAAAAGAAATCCGTTTACCTGTTTTCTTCTCTCTCCCAGGTCGTTCCATTCTTCGGAGCATTCCTACGTGAGCTGCGCGAGATCCTCTCGCGCACGCCAAGCCTGGTGGTGCTGGCTCCTGGCGGCGAGCAGACGAGGCTGGAGGTGAGCCGCCCCCGGCAACGCCGCGCAACGCGCCCCCGCCCCGTGGTAAGCCATCCCGCCCCTCGCCGCCACCGCCTTGGGTTCGAACGCTCTCTCTCTCTCCCTCTCCAACCGCCTCTTATTTCACTCTTTCTCTCTTTCTCTCTTTCTCTGTTTTCTCTTTTTATTGCTCGTATATATTTACTCATTTTATTCTGACAATGATGCTCGACCAACAGCACATCTGGTGTCATATTGGTGGTGCTCTTGTATTGAAGCTGGAGATGAAGCCCCACCGCTGCCACAATTGTAGTAAATCCCACACAGCTGCCACCAATGTAGTAACTTATATAATTGCATTTAAATTATTTCTAAAGTAACATACAAACTTTTTCTAGTAAAAGAAACTTATATCTAGTGCCCTTGAGATATTTTACATATGTCTGCCTACATTTTGATGCCTTCAATCCAGAATCGAGATTGTTGATGTGCTGTTGGTGATTTCGGAAGAGAATTACAGTTTACATCTGTTGTTACAACTTTTAAACCTCATTTTTTTTTTGTCCGTAGTGCATTACTAACAGTTTTTGCACCACGCCCCATTTACACACACTCTCCACACACTCTCATCCTCGCTCATCTTCTCGGCACATGTTCTCGTGTTCTCTTTGGCCGCACGAGTACTGCATTGTTGCCTCATGCGTTCCCGTCTTCGCGAAGCATCGAACCTGGATGGGGTGAGGGCCTGGATGGTTCCGTGGGTGCATGACCTTGGCGCTTGCACTAGGCCCCCGAGTTTGCCTTTCATCATCGATTGTTTGGATGTTTCCTGTACGAGCACGATTCATTCTGAATGTTTCACTCTGTAGGTGACTAGATAGCGAAACTTCGTAGAAAGATCATCGGGAAGTCGGAAGGTGTGTCTGGCACTGGAAAAAGAGCTTAGAAAAGTTGTTGTGTTTCTCGATCTGAACGTCTTAAAGACAAAATAAATATTAGCAATAGAACCTCTGTGATATTCTCTTTCCGATCATTTTGTAGATTAGCAAAGTTTAGGCTTCCAACTGTAATGCTTCAGGACTTTAGGTAGGCAAAACATTTGTAGATTTTAAGTTGATTAAGTTGAATCCAAATTCAAATCAACTATTAATTGCATCGATGGATTTTTTTTCTTTGGATCAATATCTTTGATTGATAACTTCAACTTAATTCATGTACGCGTTACGTTTTCGGCTTTCTGTACTGGTTTGTAATTGATAAAAGATGCCTATCTTGCTACGAAAAGTCACTCACGTCAAATATTAGCAATGTATTGTCTCTAGTCAATTTGGAGTTCTCTCTCTTACAACCTCTTTGAATTTAACAACTTATCTAATTTGAAGTACTTACAACAAGAATATCTCTGTCAAATCACACAAGCACTGTGCCCACTGTGCCCACTGTGCCCTCTGTGCCCTCTGTGCTCACTGTGGTGGGCCCAGTGGGGCATGCGAATGAGGGAGGCGGGCACTCCACCCGTCCCGGTAGTTGTGTGGGTGCATGGAGCGTGTTGTCGATGTGCAGTTCATCTCGGACTACAACGGTGAAGACCATTACTTCACGCGCATCGGCCCCGGCGGACTGATCAACCTCGACAAGGTGCATCGTACCCAAGCAGTAATGGACCGAATCGCAGCGTTCCACCAGCACTTCCACGCACAGACACGGGACTCGCCGCGCGCGCCGCTCAAGGAGCAGATCAGGTAACTTTCCTCTCCTCAAAGGCACTGACAAACATATTTTCAAATGTAACCGAGTATAGGTTACATCCCATTGGAAATTAAATTCTGTTACAGAATTGGCTTTGCTCAAGTTGCCAAATACATTTTCGAATAACATTGCATCAGCAAAATTGCTGATAAAATCCAGAATTAGAAGAGTAATGTTTGATGAAGATGTTTTCAATAAAATAAGCTTTGCAGGCTTAAATAATACAAAATGCACCTTGGCAAGTGCAGCGAGCGTTGAACGGTGCTGTGTTTGTCCCATCCCAAGCAGCATCCACACGTCAAGCATCGAGCGCTCGTACTTGGTGTCTGAGACAGAGGACGAGGACTACGAACTGGATCTGGACACCTATCGACCCGTGCAACCTCTCAGCAACGACCATGGAGTTAGTTTCTTCCCTATCTCGGCTCGTCACTCCGGTATCGACCACCACGTTCTGCAGGTGAGCTACCCCTGCACTAATTCTGTAACGAAACTAACTTTAACTCAGTGACCACAGAGACATCCGAACATCCGACATCCGAGCCGCCTGATTTGGACAATTTTCCAATACGTGCAACTCTCAAAAGAAATGTGCAATACTAAAAATATTCTAATAGAGCTTCCAATTAGTTTCTTCGTTCCGTTTTGATATGTAAATGGAGTGAGCACAAAATGGAAATTTATGACTTGTACGGATGCTAAATCTCGTCCAAGTTCATGAATACTGTGCCTACTACTTCCACCTGTCCTAGCAACTTCTCACTGTACCGTCTCTCTCCCTGCGCAGGTGCTACACCACGGCAGCACGGCTGCGCACTGGGACGCCGAGGGCGGCGCACGAACTGCGCTCGTGTACGTGCGCCTGGAACGTGGCTGCGCGACGCTGACGTGGGCACGGCCTGCGTGGTCGGCGCTGCGCACTCCTGCGCCGGCTGCACCCGACTACCAGCTGGCTGCCAACCCTGAAGAAACTGTCGCGCCTGGCCTTCTCACGAAACTTGCAGGGGGTACGTGAACCACATTTTTTTTTTTTGGTTCTTTCGATAATCTCTTTCAGCTTTCTTCACTTGTGAACCCAGCTCAAATTAAAAAAGAAATTGCCAAACCAGAGAACCAAAGCTGAAGAAAAGCAAAATACTCTAGACTACTCATTTTCGCTCACAATTCTTGGACGCATCAACCTCACTTTTTATCAACTAGTTTTTATCACGTAGTCACGTATTCCAACCAATCTATCCCCGAAAAGGTCTCTTAAGAACTCCAAACTCATCCCACTTGAGGTAGAAGATGTAAGGTACAGACCAGCGAACTGACCATGCGACGCAATGTTGGTCGCGCAGGGGAGCCGGTTGGCACTTCGCTGGAGGAAGGCTACCTGGATTTGACCTCGGTGAAGGAGATCGCACTGGGTCCTCGTGACAAGGACAACCCCGAGCTGGCCGCCGCCTGTCGCCGATATGGCCTTGACCGCTTCCCCGTCGCAGAGTGCTGCCTGGCGCTAGTGTACGGCGCCAATCTCAGCTACAACCGGGTGCTCTATCTGCTCTGTCCACCCACCATCTGCAGGTGAGTCCTTCGCCTCGAGAATTACTTCTCCAGATGCCTCTTATCTTACAGTGATCATAACTATTACAAAATACTTAGGTAGAGCTCTTCTCAACGTCGGGAAAAGTGTAGCTAACACCTTTCTATGCATTTGGCGTTTGAGTTGATGGTCATCAAAACTCCTAATTCAAAGAGAATGTTTTTTCGCCTACTCACTTAACTGCTGCGCGTGTGTCAGGATGTGGTACCTGGGTCTGAGCTGGGCGGTGCGTGGCCTCAAGCGTCAGCTGCAGCTCACCGACAGGCGCATGCTCTGGCTGAAAGAGCAGTACTTGCAACTTTACTTCGAGGAGTGCTGCTGTGGCCCGATGACTGCCGATGCAATCCGGGTGAGTGACCTTGGCATCGGCCTTGAACGGTAGACCGGTTTGAGGTTCTCAAGGTCAATGCTAAATGGCTCCAAAAGAAACTTACAGCCAATAAATCTTAGAAACTTGATCGTTTGATGAATGTCTGCCTCCGACGCATTGTGATTCGTATTAATTAAAATCAGAAACCATCGGCGATCTTTCGTTTCCAGACAGACATCGTTGTTAATTTTTGTGGGACCTTGTCTCGTCTAAATTGAAATTTTTTATAGATTCTGTGAAGACCAAGGTCTGAGCTCGTATTTTTTTCGCAGGTTTTTGGCGGGCGCGACTGGGCCTTGGCGGGCAGTGCGGCGGGCATGTCCCCGCCAGACAACGGCTCGCTACGGCGAGGGGCGTCCGCCAAGTTCAAGAAGAAAAAGTCCATTGGCAAC
This sequence comes from Amphinemura sulcicollis, assembly GCA_001676325.1. Classification (NCBI taxonomy): domain Eukaryota; kingdom Metazoa; phylum Arthropoda; class Insecta; order Plecoptera; family Nemouridae; genus Amphinemura; species Amphinemura sulcicollis. The sequence goes on from LVVV01432408.1 coordinate 16,409, forward strand.
ATTCAAGCTCTCAAGGTCAGCGAAGCAATTCACAACCAAAACTCCCAGGGCTTTCAACTAGAAACCTTTTCGACAGTCTGCATTAAGCCCCAATGCAAGATTTTCAAGCCAGAAGGTTTTCAGATTTAGATAATTGTCCAAGTTAATAATTTGTTTTAAAACCCCATTTATAGTGTAGCTATACTACGATGCCAAACTTTGTAGAGAATGCCAGGAATTATTACAGTACATAGGAAATTGTTCGTTTAGTATTTTTGGTGACGGGTCCATCCTCAACATGCCAAAACTTTACGTCCACAGGAGCTCGGCCTGAAACAACAACAGCAGGGACATTGGGAGTCACCGCCTGGGGGTTGCGGGGGTGGCGCAGAGGGGGTGGCTCGTCGCGCAGCGGCCGCCGCCGCCGTCGCAGCGCCTCGATCACGGTCAGTGTCCAGTGACATGGAGGCGCGACCAGACGACGCTGCCCCCAGTCCTGACCACCACGCGCCGCCCCCCGCCGCCAGCCCCACCCACACCGCCAACATGGTCGCCAGCGCCGCCGCCAACGCCGCCGCCAACGCACTGCACAGGTAAGCACGCTGGGTAGGGCAGGGCGAATTGTTCTTATAGGGCTGACAAGAATTTAATAAACAAAGACTTTTACTTTCAAACGTTTGTTCGGTGTGGCGCTTCTATTTGCACGTCGACAACAAACCGATGAAGTTTTTATGTTGAAAATAAAATAACTTAACACCATTCTAAGATTGAGTGGTTCAGAGTCGTTGTTTAATGTTTTTAGGTCTATTTACATCATTTTTAAGCTAGACCCATCCATCGAAGCAAATGTGTTGGTAATATTGATTAATAATATCGACTGATCAATTAGCGATAATCTAAGAATTCGGTTTCTTTATTCGCTTGAGTAAACAAATAGACTTCGTCGCCTAGATATGTGTTCCAATCGAGTGCAAAAGATAAGCCGTGATATCACAACAAGGAGGTGTTTTATTTGTTTACCTTCGATTTTATTTTTCGTGTTTGAGCACGCCGACCCTCCCCCACCCCTCCCTTGTCACTGGCCGTTAGCGTGTAGTGACCACGTGGTTTCGCTCCGCAGAGAGAAGAGAGGCGCCGGCGCCGAGCAGTTCTGGCAGATGCGCCACTTCCGGGCGGGCTCCATCACGCATGAGACGCAGCTGGACTTCGTCGACTTCGTCTCCCTCTTTCGCTCGTTCAGGTGAGCGTCACTTGGCAGTTGACACAACCTTCAGTTCATAGACCCATAATACGCTAAATTTAGCGTGTGTGGTATGAAACTATTGTCCTGCACATATGTCATCTCGCTCCTTACTCTAGTTTATTTTTCATTCCTTTCCTTTGCAACGATCCTTGAAATTATATTTTTTACTTGGCAAACTCGTCAGTAATATGTACCGAGTCCAGCACAAAACCCCTGCAGCAAGGTAATATCACTGACTCTTGACTCGTTGACTCGTGTTCTGCAGCCTGCGCGCGCGCAAAGACCTGCGCGAGTTGTTCGACCAGCACGCAGTCACTTGTCGCAGCATGTCCGACAGCTCGCTGCACGAAGCCAGCAGCACGCGCAGCTCGCCAGACAGGCCTGCGCAGCGCGTCGGTAAGCGCAGACACAACACTGTAGAATTATCTGACCACTGTCTCTCTGTGCAACGTAGCTAAGAGAGAAGGGTTGGACAGTGGCATATAACATGATAGTGGGTCGAGGTTGCCTATATGCGATATAAAGCTATGATCCGTGAATTGGTACACTTCTGGCTAGAAAAACTAAATATCTTCGATCATAGTGTGCTTGGCTTGTGCGCAGGTCTGCTAACGCGCAACAGCTCGCTGGACTTGCTCGACGGTCGCGGTGGCGCCACCAGCTCGAGTCAGCACAAGAAGAAGATCTTCGACGCCATCGCCGCCGCCAGTATTGTCTCCAACTGTGCTGGCGTCGATACGTCCAAGTCGCAGGTGATGACGCTCTCCGCGTTCACCAAGTTCCTGGAGACGAGACAGATGGAGCAGTGTTCGGAGGAGCAGGTCAAGGCGTTGGTACAGGTCAGTGCTTTCACTTTGTCTTTGTCGTAGTTAGTTTGCATTCGAGGAGCTATACCAACTCTCATGGTCACCATTTTGATAGGTATTTCATATGTTGAGTAAAACTGAATCCTTCTCCTTGATATGCTATCCTCCATTTCATCACAAACTCATTACATTCAAATTCAAATTCAATTGAATCAATACTGGTTAGGAAAAAGAATAGTTTTATCATTGATAGTAACTTAGCTAAATGCAATCAAAAGTAAAAATAATTATTTTGCAAACGAAAACAGTTTCCAAAATAAGTTCAACCGACAAATCAATACCTGTCTCTTGATACTGACCACACCGAAACTTACCGCCCAGAGATATCGTTTCCAATATTTCCACGATTTGAATGCACTGTTTTCTGTCCCTTCCGCCACAGCGCCACGAGCCAGACGCGACGCTGCGCGCGCAGTGCCAGCTGTCGTTCGAAGGATTCGCGCGCTACCTGATGGACAAGGAGAACTACGCGTTCCTCAGCGAACGCATGGCTCCCGACGACGCGGACATGCACCAGCCGTTGGCGCACTACTACATCGCATCGTCACACAATACTTACCTCACTGGCCACCAGCTCAAGGGCGAGTCTTCGGTGGAGCTCTACAGCCAGGCGAGTTGCACGGCATCCTATTGTACACAGCACAACACCTTCAGTGCCGAAGCCAGCACGGGGGCAGGGGGAGCGGACGCCTGGGCGTCTCCCCCTGCCCCCCTGCGCCCCACCCATTTTTCCAACACCTAAGAAATGCGCCAGAATTCAAATAACTCCAAGTACTGAGTGCTGCACTTGTCTAAACAAGTAACAGAAATTACGCTCGCGATGCCCTAGAAATAGAACCCCATTACACACTTCAGCACATGGGCGGCGCCCCTATTTTTCTTCCCCCCCCCCCCCCCCC
>LVVV01432409.1:0-19414 GCA_001676325.1 Amphinemura sulcicollis
CCCCCCCCCCCCCCACAACCCTAAAAAATATAAGAGTGAGTGTGTGATGCGGAAAGAAGATGCATTCCAAGAATATGCAATGTGTCATTAGCATCCTTCTGTCGCTGATCCAGTTGTTTATAGGCGAAGCCGCGTCATGGCAAGGGAATACAGAGACAGCACTTCCCAAAGTCGCAAAATTGTTTTATTATTATGAACAAAAATGATATGCCCCAAGCAAGGCACTAAAATAATTGTGCACAACATTTTTGTGAGGAATAATTCGTTCTGTTCTGTTTGTTCTCGCTTGGTCATGACCTTTTTTAATCAAATATGATTTACGATACTAAAATAACCTCCAATTGAATTCATAATGTACATAAGCTCGCATCGATAATAATGAATATCTAATGTTTGTGTGCAACGTTCATCTTTAACCGAATCAGAGAGATTGTGAAACCTATTAGTATACTGCATCTGGGCAGGGAAGCTACGGTGCGAAAGAGTGCAATATGCAAGACGACTGATGTAGCTGCATACTAGCTTGTGATGTAATGCAAAGTGCTGCGTGTGCAAGTGCAAGATCTTAACCAAGCCAACACTAACTATGCCAATTATATGAGAACAGCAACTGAAATTGCTCTTGGAAGGAACGGAAGAGAGAACTTAGCGCTAAGAGGAAGATATGTTTTTTGAAGGGTTCCCTTCTTAGTAGTTTCGACAGCCCTTTGATTCGCAACTTTCTGCATGTGAAAGCGCGAATAATTGTGGCCGGGGTGGAGAGCCTTCAATATTAAAGCAGACATTATTCACCGGCTGGATGGAAGTCACTGTTAGTGCCGAAGGGGGAAAGGGACACAAGACAGGGGACCGAGGAGGACGGATGACGACGAAGAGAGGTCCATCAAACATGGATTACGTCAACTCTGCAGCGAGCCAACACCGACGCCGACGTCAGTGATACTGGCGAATACCCACTCGCTCCTTCACCCGTGCTCATCTACGTTGGGTACGAACACCCTTCTGACTCCTAGCTATACACCTACTGCCGACATGCATCATTTAGCAAGTGTCAATGTCAGAATAGGTACCACTTTTATCGAGTAATTTCCTCGATTGTAATAGCAACAGTTTTGTTACTTGCCTACGAATGGGACGAAGCGATAAATGCTGCTCGATGTGTCGATATTCAAACTTCAAACTAACTGTATGTTTCAGTGCAAATTAAACAGGAATTGAATAAGGGATGGAAAGTTATCTAAGGAGCTAAGGTCGAGAGAACGAGCATTATCAGCGGTCGTAAATGATAGTCGTTCTGCGTCGTGCGTCTTGCGTCGGGCGTCTTGCGTCGTGCGTTCTTGCGTGGTGCGTCTTGCGTCGTGCGTTCTGCGTCGGAGTTTCATCTCACGATGGCTAGAGCCAGTGCCCAGAGGATAGATTGAGCAATTCGGTTTTATCAGTGTTTGTTATTGTTCGAGGTTGGAACTAGGACGGACGTGGTTCTTCGACCGGCTGCCTTCATAGAAATAGAATGTTTATTGGTTTACCCAATTTTCAGTCCACATTCCACTGCTCGAGTACAGGCTGTAGACTGCAGTTGAATGTTACAAACTCAGAAAGCCAATTGATGCGTAAGGAATCGTACATATTATTCAGTGCTCTGCGATACGGATGAACAAGCGTTATTGTTATTATTGTAGACGTGATGTTACAAAGTGGGTTGTTTTCCCGAAAGACTGTCACGTGGCGAGGCCGAATTCAGCGTTGCGTGCAGCGTGGAAATTAATCTACGTAAAATTATCATCTAATCTAGCAGATCAAAAATTATTTCAGTACGACAACAAGCATTAGTATGTCATAATTTGCCTGCGAAAGCGTGCACAGTTTTACACGTAATTTAGGTCTGTACAAAATTTTACGAGAGCAATCTTTTTTACCCAGCAACAGTAACAGCTACAGCAACAGCAGCAACAGCAACAGCAACGACGAGGATATAACATGGAGTAAGATGGTATATGCTGGGATCTCGGCTATTTAATAACATGACCCAGATAAAGCTATTTCATTTTCCTGCCCATATTGTTTGCTTAATATTGCTTCAAACTTTGTTAATCATATTTCTTTGTCCTTTTCAGCTGCTCTGTACAAACGATATTACAAAAATATTACGACGGCAACATCTTGTAGATAAATTCCTCTATACGATTCTGCATGTTACCATCAAATATATTTCAAAATTTTTAATCTATTTACAAACTGTGTAATCTAAAACTACTATAAGTATTTCAATTCAGTGCTCATTTGAACGTGTTCTAACGATTAACGACATGCCAATCTTTTCCACGCAAATGGCTTCTGATTTTTCGCTTTCATAATTTGAGACATATATCACCAGAAGTGAAGGTGTTTTCTTGCAGGAATAATGCTGCCACACTTTCATATCCTGCTGATCAAAGTGGAAAATCATGGATGCGTCCTGCTGAAGAAAAGTGTGAGTCTGTCGGTGGATGGTAGATGAAAATGTCTCTGAAACTCGTCGCATTTTCCAATTCCGCTAGAAGCATGTGCTGCCAACTTGTGCTGCTGCAGCCTGACAACCTGGCATGCTAATTTCCTGCTCGGTTGCCAACCTGCCAAGCTGCCAACCTGCCAACCTGCCAACCTGCCAACCTGGCAAGCTGCCAAGCTGCCAAGCTTCCAAAATGCGAAGCTGCCAAGCTGCCAACCTGCCAAGCTGCCAAGCTTCCAAAATGGCAGGCTGCCAACCTGCCAACCTGCCAACCTGCCAACCTGCCAACCTGCCAAGCTGCCAAGCTTCCAAAATGGCAAGCTGCCAAGCTGGCAAGCTTCCAAAATGGCAAGCTGCCAACCTGCCAACCTGGCAAGCTGGCAAGCTGGCAAGCTTCCAAAATGCGAAGCTGCCAACCTGCCAACCTGCCAAGCTGCCAAGCTGCCAAGCTTCCAAAATGGCAAGCTGCCAACCTGCCAACCTGCCAACCTGCCAACCTGCCAACCTGCCAAGCTTCCAAAATGGCAAGCTGCCAAGCTGCCAAGCTTCCAAAATGGCAAGCTGCCAAGCTGCCAAGCTGCCAAGCTGCCAAGCTTCCGAAATGGCAAGCTGCCAAGCTGCCAACCTGGCAAGCTGCCAAGCTTCCAAAATGCCAAAATGCCAACCTGCCAAGCTTCCAAAATGCCAAGCTGCCAAGCTGCCAAAATGCCAAGCTGCCAAGCTGCCAAGCTGCCAAGCTGCCAAGCTGCCAAGTTGCCAAGCTGCCAAGCTGCCAACCTGCCAACCTGCCAACCTGCCAAAATGCCAATCTGCCAAAATGCCAAACTGCCAACCTACCAAGCTGCCAAACTGCCAAGCTGCCAACCTGCCAAAATGCCAACCTGCCAAAATGCCAAGCTGCCAAAATGCCAAGCTGCCAACCTGCCAACCTGCCAACCTGGCAAGCTGCCAAGCTTCCAAAATGCCAAGCTGCCAATCGGCCAACATGCCAAGCTGCCAACCTGCCAAGCTGCCAAAATGCCAAAATGCCAAGCTGCCAAATTGAAATTTGCCACAGACGGATAAATTACTCAAGATGGCTTCAGAAACCTGGACTAAAATAGCCTAGAGTCGTAAAGTTGTAATGCGGTCAACACATAACTTGTTGACGACCAGCAAGAACGAAACTGTAATTGATAATTTCTATCAACGTCATGTCCCAGTCACCCGTAGTATGCAATTATTATCTGCGTTCGTGACACTTTCGACGAGTAGGGCGTATTTCACATTAATTGATTTCGTGATTGAACTCATTAAAGCGTGCAGATTTCTGTGATTAAAAATACTTGCATTTTCGTAATTATTTTAGCATGGGTATTGCACAAAGCCAATTCTAAATTCTAATGCTGGCAGACAGGGCGACCTCCACGCAAGGAACGCGACATCGATCTAGGCTCGGTCCATTGCTTCGGTGGTTGAAGCGGTAGAAGGGTTCATGCGATTCCCGCTGCCATTTGTTTCGTACAATGTTATCATTAGCTAGACAGAAATAAATTATTCTGAATATTTCTAACTAATTGCAATGATCTGACTTGCTAGGATTGGTTCAAATTCAATACCACCATATTTCATTCTCGTCGGAAACTTTAGTATACCCATCCCATAAAAGGCAAGGCAAAGTTTTCAGTCAAGCCCTCCCGAGAAAATTGTTTAATAATGGCACAAAACATATACTCTTTGAAAAGGGGTCCTTATAGTAACATTAAGATCTCGAGACTAGAGGAAAAAACGAAGCTGGTACTCGTGAGTGGTGAGGTCTTGATACCGAAATCCGAATAGGAGAAGCGGGCTGAATTTGGACTCTGGACCCACTATTTTAGGGCTGGTATGGCCTTTAAGAATGCGCCAGCAGTGGCAGTTTAAATAATCACTTTGCCAGCATGCCTCGAGAAGTTTTCAAAGCAATTTTCATATTCCGCGTTTTAAAATTCAATTCGACAGTCAATTTTGTGCGCTTCTGGCTGAGCCGACTTGTTTTTATTCTTTATGTTTTCCTTTGTGTTATTTTCCGCTTCGGAGCACGTTCCTTTCATATTCCAAATCCAGTCAAAACGGGACAGGCGGCGAGGAAGAGGCGTGTTCAGAGATAAATCGTAGAAAGTAATATTTAAACAATTGCGATTGGAGACAACCTGCATCCTCGCCTTGAATGGTCCACTTGGAATTAAGAGATGTTTGCGTGAAAGCCACAATTTATTATAATGTGCTTCCGGGGAACAGAGTGTCACAGTGTCTGGTGTCAGGAAAGCAAGCCCCTGGTATGAACCAGAGAATGCCACCGACCTACACCCCGTGTTATATCTACCTCCGTCTGGCAATGATATAGGTGCATACCTGGGTAAACTGCTCTCGCATTGAATCAGATTCCAAACTGCGAGACGAGAAAAGTGGTCAAAAGTGCAACGAATTGTTTCCAAAACTATGCCAGAAGAATGTTTGTGAATTTACCCGGTGAGTGTTATGTGAGATTTCCATTTGCTGCACTGGGATAGTAGGGAAATCCCTATTGGAGATCATTCAAAGCACAGTAACAACTATTTGGAGATGAGTTGATCCTGCTCAATCGCTAGATCATTTTCAAAATTACTGAATTAGGTTAGTTAAAAGTTATTAGTTATTACACTACAGTATGACTTTTATTCGAATCAGAGAAACTTTTCATAGTTAAATTTGAATTCTTCTCAGCCTCAACTCAACACAACTCAAAGCGATTTCAAATAGGTTCGAAACGGTTTGGAAGTTTCTAAATAAAGTGTACCCCAGGAACGTTTGAGAAGCTTTTCATAATCAGCAGAAAAGTGTATAGAAACGCATTCGGTAGCCACTAGCCATCTCGGCTACGTTTCATTGATCTTCTCGCATAATGTGAGCAGAGAAATCAGCAATCGGCGGCAGCGAAATTCGGGAGAAACGGAACTCGGAAGGCCCCGATAAAGTAGCATGCGATGTTTGGAGAGATCGAGAAACTGCTCGGGCGAGTTATCAAGAATAAATGAACCAAAGGATGGACGCTTCTCAGCTCTCAGCTCTCAGTTCACACACAAGACCGTGATGGATGGCGCAGCTAAACTTATCACAGAGTGAACTACGAGAAGCCCATTCATAATGGTTCGATGAAAATCCATCTCCATGTTTGGCAAGTTGAAAAATAAAATAAGTTTAAACTCGAGAATATCTTGTTTAGAGCGCAGAAAGCCGTCAATAATTTGTGACAGGTACAATTACTTCTCGCGAATGTAACGTTCATCTTTTTGAAAGATGAAAAATTACCGACAGACAACGAAACGCTGGGTTGTCTTGAATGCCACTTGAGCTCGACTACCTCAAGCTTCTTTTATTATAGTCTTAAATTCAAAGCTCAATCGAAGAAACAGGGTTAAGGAGTTTATTGGAGTTATTATTACCACGATTCAGTTAGTAGGGGCGCGGGGGCGCGGGGGCGCGGGGGCGCGGGGGCGCGGGGACGCACAAATAAGAGCGTGAGTCCTTTCTTCACGTGATAGGGCACGTAATTCTAAAGCATCAATCATGTTTGACAAACGACTGACATTTCACAATCAAAGCTGAACCTCATGCTAAATATTTAATAATATGTCCAGGAATACACAGGTGAAATGACGTGCTGGGTCAAGTTTATCGTGAACCTCCTGAACGCAGCCCGCAGAACAGCCAGTCGCTGGGAACCTGGCACCTCCACTAATCTCGTGCACTAGGGCATTATGGGCTATGAGCATCGTTGAGAGGTAACTAACGTCGGGGCACAGATTTCAAGTATTCCATAATGCATCGGTATTTTACCGAGCGAGAACCATTGCACGTCCGCAATGGCCATCTATACACCTTAGAAAGAACGGGCGAAAATAAGTCAATCAAGTAATTCTTTCGCCAAATAAGGATCTACTCTGATCTTTGTCTCAGCTATGTAGGGTTCGGTCTTTTGTCGCCTTTATTACTGTTTATATCAGCGTTACGTTGTGTACCTAGTTCGTAGGGCAGCACCAGCAGCAAGTCAAACCGTTCTTTAAGAGGCTCCTGCAGGCAAACCATGTACTGTTACGTCCCCTGACACTCGAGGGGGCTACCTTCATATCGCTACTTGTTTCTCTCTTATCCTGCTTTATGAGGGAACAAGAAGCTTAAATCTTACTTTAGTGGTCGTACGCCTCGTGTAGAGTGGCGCAAGAGAAGCTAAGACGCTCTGGTATTGACCAATATTCTTAGCGAACCATGAATTTAGATGAATAAAAAGAAAAGGAATCCTCAAATCAAACACCCCTCACAGTCGAGAGTGTATATGGTTGAAATTGTGCTCTGGCAAGAAGAAACAAAATTCGCTGCTGAAATACAGCCAACGATTTACAAGATTAATAAGCCGGAGAAATTATTGCAGACACGGATAGTTATGTGATATATTTTATGCCATCAGTTGAAAAACAACAACACACCTTCTCTAAGCATTAACAAAAATTGGTTACACCAGCCAGCTAGCTTTTTATGACTTCAGATTATATTAATATTGCGGTCGAATTTTGAATAATAAAATGCAGTACAGTTACCCTGACTAAGATTGCCAACGGCAATTGATAAGGTCATTCCTGTGGCGTTGTAAGAGTGCCTCTTTGCCAGATAATGTCAAATAATATTGTCTGGTGTTCAAATTACGTATCCCTTTCTCTTCCACTTCCATAGGATCGACTTCCCAGATATAAACACGCTTATTTTCACAGGTCAAACACGACAAGATATTAATAGACTCCCCACTCTCCAGATTATTTCCTAATTAATGATTTTTATAATAAGGATGCTAAATATAAAAAAATCTAGAACAAATCACACGCTTAATGGTCCAGAGATAGATGTTAAATGCTTATTAACTCAGTAATATCCCTCCTCTCAAACAGAGACACAAAGCCTGTTTTTATTAACGGACATCAAAATATAACTTTCAGACATTTTATATGAAAAACTTTAATAACCTCTAGAGGTAGTTATCTACTCTGGCTGGCATCTGAGAGTATCCTAATATTTGTTTTGAGCCACTCTGGATTATACCTAAAACGTGTGACGGCCTTTATTTGTCCCCAATATCCCATAAACTTAATTTCTTATGCCACAATTTTGTCACTGCTTTAAGATCGTGCACACTCTTTCCAAGAAAAGCTATTTAAAACCCAATTTGCCTTTTTGCGCGTTGAAAAATAAGTGAATTAATTGCTTTGATATCTTCATGGCTTCGACACTTTTTGTCTTGCTAAAGATCTTGAAATACACCGCTGCTAAACGTATGCTTAAGCAATAACGAAGTATTAACGAAGCAAAACGAAATTTTGAAACGCCCTTGAACAAATGGAGCCGTAGGTATACTTGTTGATAAATGATTGGCCTCCAACATGTCTACTTGAAGATCACCGTCAAGGTCACTTTTCAAGGTGACCACGTGGCAAAGGGGTTGCACTGATTGCACTGGCTGCACTTACCCCTGGCAAAGTGCGCTTCTCATGCAAGACCGCTTGGGCGGCGACGGCGCTGTCCCGGCTGAAGTAGGTCAGAAATGCACAGCCTGAAACAGATAAGGTAAGCTGTTAGACATCGGACGACATCAAGTGACATGAAAAACAGGCCAGGAGTGCAGCACCTTGGGCGGTTCTGGAGACGTCTTGAACTCGTGCAGGTCTCATCGACTCGTTTCTATCTCTTCTTTGATTGTATCTCTTAATTTACATGATGTTATGTATCTTTATCAATTTGATGTGGCTTTACTAGCGCTACCCTATGATGGCTCTCGTTAGAGGACGAAGAGGAAAGAGAGGATGGAGAAGAAGTAGGATGAGAGGTGGGGAGGCGGTGTCAGCGGTGGCGGCGGCGACGTTTGTCACCCCGTTCGTTCCAGCGGCAGCGACAGAGCACTGCCCCTGCGCCCCCTCATTGTAGAGAGTTGCTCTGCCTGTGGACTCATTAGCGTCGACGGCGGCGGCGTCGGCGTCGGCGGCAACGGCGGTCCACCCGTGGTCCCCCCGTGGGCCCCCCGTGGGCCCCCGTGGCGCAGGAAATGAAGTCGTTTTGTGGTGGGACAAAGACGGACGAGGCCTCGGGACAGGAAAGGAGACCACACATTATAGAACTGTGAATTGCATGCTGGATTGCGGCATATCGTGTCCATTTAAAGCAAAACACTCGCTCATTCGGCATTCGGCGGGAGCTTTATTATCGGGCTACACTTTCAGCAGGATTGTATGCGCGTGATAAGTGCACGAAGAAATTTTAACCGGGCCGTTTGAAGGAAATTACGAAGTAAGGTCATAAACAAAGCATATGTACGGATGGAAATCTAATTGTGAAAGTTCACTTGAGTTTCATCTTGGAATTTTTGAGTTTCAACCTTCGGTTCAGTTCATGCCGCTCTTAGCAAGATTCTATTCGGACTTCCGAGTGATCATCGCCAACTCCGCTCGTATCGATGTGAGGGGTAGGATTTGTGATATTCTTCGTTTGGACCAGCCGACTTCTTAGTTATGGTTACAAAGGAAATTACTACAAGAATAAATGATGAAAATTCGGGCGAAATGAGGGGGCCCTTCGCAACGCCGTGCTCAGCTCAAAGAAACAGTGCAAGCATAAAATGCATAGAAACTAGCCAACTTTGAAGAAAATGAAAATGCATATTTTATGGAAATATAAGGCTACGGTAAATTATTGTACATGGCTGAAGAAAATTATGCGAGTAAGGTGTTAATAATTTTTAAATGTATATTAACATTCAGACCGCATAGAGAAGATCAAGAGACTTGTTTCATTTATGTACGTTACGCCGTTCTTAAAGGTGTGGTAGTTACACCCTGTCTCAGTTCTATCTTTGGAGCTGATATATAGTCCTCCTTGCGTGCAGCATTCCCTCCTATTTTTAATCGAAACGTATAGTACTTTTAATCGTTTTTAATGTAGCGAGAACACTTTTATAATCGATGCCACATAGGTTTAGTTCATGTCCGCGTTCAAATGCATTTGTTTGATGAACATTTCAGACCAAGATTGCAGTAGAAGATTCAAATGGAAGTGGAATTCACTTATTGACTCAGCAGCAGGGAGGCCCTGGCTTGATGTTATTAAGTTTGTGGTCTTGCACATTTCAATTTCCTGTTACATTCTCCCCGTAATGCAGACTTATAATGCCCACATTACCGCACACAAAAGCGTGAAACTTCAATCTATAAAAACGATTTATGCTTTTGCTCGACGTGCCACACAAGACTTTTATGTGGGCTTTTTATTAAAAAATAATCCTAGTTCGCAGCATGGCTTGCTTATTTAACTAAACATCATGTTTACCGACTACGAAAGTGCATAAATAGGTCAAAATCTCCCCGCAAGCCGCACAAGGAAGGTGTACACAGCTGCCTTAATAAAACCGCCGGCGTAAACTTGATAGCAACGTCTAGACTCTAGATTTTCTTGCGCTAGGTGCTCACTCTAAGCGCAAATTCCTATGTAGGTACCTTCTATGTAACTTTTACTATGACCGCAGTCTATGTAAAATAATATGTAAAGGTGCATTGTGAAATTTTGCATATCTGTGACCGTGCGCTCATTTGGATGCTGTTAGCACATCTTGAGACTTTGAATTTGAAACAAGCGAAAAAGGAATTTTAATGCCAAGTTAGCAAGAGTCTCTTAACGAAGTACAAGAAGTAGAACCGTCCCTAAACGACATAGATACATAATGTAAGTAAAAGAAGGTTTTCATAATCGAACAATGGAGCATGAGGAAAGCCCGTCGTATATAGAGCACAAGGGAAAACTTCAGTTTGATCATTCGCTCTTACCGTTATCTCCGTATATTTCTATAGGTAAAATTAATTGCTATGCTTTGGGAGACTACCGACAAACCACAACGAAAAATCTTGAAAGAAGAAACAGCGCACGATTGATGAATGAGCAATCGGATGAACATATTTTGTCAAAAGCATTTTTCTCGACGTGCTTTGAATGCGGAATTTGCATCCTGGAATGGCTTTATTTTATGCAAATACTCTCCCAAATAAGTTGCATAAACTTGTGACCCCTTTATCAAGATTATGAGAAGCAAACGTGTATAAGAGCACGCTTGCGTGACTTTTATTATCACTTCCTTAGACACGGCTGGTGATCGTGTTTGCCCGGGTCGCGTTCATACTTCGAACTTCTGTCCATCATCTGGCCTCAAGCCATTACTCCTATTAGCTTCTAGATAACAAAAGAATGCTTCGCGCACTCACTAAATTATGCGATACTCTCCACCTGATAAGCAAAAAAGGAATACGATTAATGGGGAAAGAAACACCCTCCGACTACAGTCTGCTCACGAATGTGGGGATGAAAATGGTTTACAGAGAGACAAGATCATGAATATTCTTGAAAACATTTCACACTTCTTTTAATCAATAATTACTTCTACCTAGCGTACTTTAAAGACAAAAAATATTAAAAATGTATGCATTGAAAATCTGGTCCCCTAAATACACACTTTTATCCCTCCTTCCCTCCATCCCTCCATCCCCCATCCCTCATGCTAAAAAAAGTGTCGGACCAAACGCAGATACTACCACTCGAAAGTTGAAAGTGAAAACTCGGAACCTGACGAAAACTGATGCCTCATTCACTATTCACGAAGGCCGAATAGAAACAGAACGATGCATCGTGCAGCATGTTTCATGTCGACACCAGCTAAGTACAATTCTATGTTGCCAGTTTTTCAAACACAATTATCATGCAGTCAAGTTGGACAATGATGTTTTAATGTTGTTGTGATTTCCAATCGAAATAAATGATTTATTAATGAGTGTGCATTTGGATTTGTTTTTTCTAGATTGAGATGTGAAATGATTTTCCCATTCAGTTTGTATCTGCGGGAAATTATTTATCGAATACGGAGTGCACCTGGCTGAACTAATTCAGCTGCACTAATGCATCCCGCGGATCCTTACTTTTGACTGATTTGCTCTCTAGCACCGCGTACGTGGGAGGGGAAATGAAAATTCCGAACATCTTGCTGACATGATACCTTTACATTCTTTATCATCCCATTTGCTATACTTCCCAATAACAGAGCTGAATGTTTTACAGGTCACACCGTACGTATCGATAGTATCAAACAATTTTGCACTGTTGTGTCTTATAAAGATCGCTTACGAGATATTACGAAAATATCATGTATTGGCCACCAAGTGTTTGAATTCGCGAATTTCACGTTCTACTTTGAAGAGCTATAGAATATGTTGGCTTCTGTCTCATTATTGTATTCCAAGACCACGGTTGCCCGATAAACACGTACAGAATCCAAATGGTACGTTACGGAAAAGCTTAATAAAAATACTTGCCCTTTGGAAACAGTGGTAGAGTGAACCGCAAAACATATCTAAATAAAAATACAAAAACAAGAAAAGTTCTCATTTTGACTATCGCAGTGAATTAACTTGCTTGAAAAATATTTCTATCGTAAAAACTGTAAAAACTCAAAATCCTCATTGGCGCAAATCATTATGTAAAAGGCGAGTTCAGCATCCCACATTTTTCTAAACTAGGAAAAGTATGGTCACTTATATTTTTTCTAGCAAGATTATTTTTACGTCCCATTGACGAAAGAACAATCAAAATAAAATAAGCCGCAATTTTCTGTTTAGATTCGACCAGAAATTCTTCCGCCGCCTATTCCTTAGAAAATCAACACTTCTTCTTGTATTTCCGGTAATCAAAATGCAAGCATTGTCACCAGAAAGTTCAACACCAGGAGATAGCATTGTGATACTCTCTCAAATTGCCTATTTATTACAATAGTCTGTGTGCACAGGAGCACGTGTGCTGTATCGCGAATATCTCGATATGATTGCCTGCAGAGAGCAATGATATTGTCGCCAATCAGAGAACGGGCTGAACGGGGCTGCGATGAGAGGACTGAAATGTATCGAGCCCTGAGGCGACGTGCTAGAATGAATAGAAGAGAGGGCGGCGAGCGCGGCAAGAGACTGGCCACTGGCCACTAGACATGGGTTTGGTTGGGGTTATGCGGCATACGGCATAGCATGCCGACCACAAGTTCCAGGTGGGATATCAACAAAGAAAGATGTACGATAACCTGCACACCCTGGATAATATGCTAATGTGTTAATAATTACAGAGAAATACATTTCTCTATGTGGTAATGCGCATGGAAAATAGGAAATCAGAGTTTTCTCATAAATATACCTGCAAGTGTTCATTTTGACAAGCATTCCGTCGTCATTCACTGCCGCGCAGTTATAATAACATGTTAGTTTGCAAATTGAATTCCCTATCTACGGTTTTCAAAGCTTCGGCCATTTATTTGTGGAAGAGACCTGGAATGGAAGAGACGGGAAGGGACGGGAAGGGACGGGAAGGGAAGGGTAATCAGTAATCACCATGGGTGCTCGGTTACATGCGACCGCAAACTGATCTAATCTTCTGCCAAGCGCGAGCGCAAACGTTGCTTTCATTATTCTTTCCGCATTTTCACGTGGCGCATCTTGCACATACTTATTATTTAACGACGCGTAATTACACAGCACATATTTTTTACCCCGCCATTGCGACCGTACGATGTTCACTCGGCCGAATGTTTGTGAGTATAGCGTGTTGCATAACTTTCATTCCAGATTGCACCTGTTTCCTCTTCTGCAAACACATACCTTCGTAAAATTTGATCAAAATCATATAAAAATTGCATGGATAATGCATATTTACAGTACACAGACTATTTATTTACGTCAAGACTCCGCGTTGCGTGATTGGTACATATTATCTAACAAACAGTGGCATTAGCTTATCCTGCGTGCATTTTCTACGAATAATAGGAAGCTCTGGTTTATTAAGAACTTGATCTAGTGCACCTACATGCTTATTATTTCACGCAAAGGGAGATTCGTGCAACTAGTTGTTTGGCAAAAGACAGAAATATTGCCTGATTACTAAAAAAAAACTCAATTTCTAGTTTTACTCACTTTCAAAAATGTAGGTACTGCATGGCAATAGCGCAGCAAGCTCACTGTTAGAATACCATTGTGGTGAATAGGATAGACACGCCTTGCTCAAGGAAAAAATAGCAGATAAAGTAACTTGTACAAGACGCGGTGGTAATAAAATGGAAGGAAAACCCTTCGCCAACAAATCCTATGCTGGTGACCACATGCAATGCATTGTAATGTGTGCCCCGTTCGTAGTACGTTGTACTCCATCTAGACCGAGCAGTACATAGGCACGCCTGCACGCCTGTACGCCTGCACGCCTGCACGCCTGCACTCTGCTATTGATAGCACAACCAAAGATTCTCTTGTCTATATCTCCATCATCTATAGAGTATAGATGGTCTAGCGTTTGGTCCCCATCGCCCAAATAACAAAACAAAAATATACATACGCTTCGATAGACTGTTTTTATCCGATCTTAATTTCAACTGCATAGACTATTCGCCAGCTAATTGCATGAAAATTACCATGAATTTTCCGACAATATTTAACATCCAAATAAAGCTTATCACCATTTTGGTAAGCTCTTAAGTGATATGGCACGCATTGAAAATTGGTTTCATATGAAGTAATTTTGTTTTATCATCTTGCATGAAAATTCTGAAAGTATAGAGTGCAAAACTTCTTTGATCCTATGGCAAGGTTTCTGTTTGTTTCCCGACGCCATGAGCGTCGCCGCCAGCGTCGGCGTCGGCGCCGGCGACAGCATTTCGACCGAGTTCACCATCTATGTCTAGAGCCTGTACAGTGGCGTTCTATTCCCAAATGCCGTTATGGTAGTGGCACATTCCGTGCCACCGAGGGGAATTGAAGAATAAAGTAAATGCGTGACTGGCATTGCGTATACGTGGCGTGGCATGGCGTGGCTTGGCGTGGCGTGGCGTGGCGTGGCGTGGCCTGGCGTGACGTGGCTTGGCTTGGCTATTTAGGCTAGTCGGCTGCACACCGCACGCACTACAAACGCAACGCGTGGCTGTACGCTATTTTACTTCCTTTAAACTCGAGACCATTTTCGCATTCGTATAAGACTCGTAAGCTCGATATCACATCTGGTCCGCCTTGTGCAGCGATGTGTGCGCAATATTTTTCAATTTGATGCAAATATTTTTCAATTTCGCTGTTTTGTATGGTCCTAGCTATGCATTCAAAAGAATTGAAACAAATACCTTTAGCCCATGTAACATCCTTAAATAAATTCCGTTCGGTGTTATCATAAAATGTGATTTATTTGCATAGTCCACAGCGAGTATACAATGAGTATACACTCTACATCGTTGAAAAGTTATCTAGCCGAATAAAATTAGCCACTGTCGAAAACAGCCCTTAGGTAATTACACGACACATGACATGTAGCTGTTGGCAGAGCGTACTGAAATCAAATCCAGTGTCTTGGTTAAGCTTTGCTAATTGAAGATCTATGTTCGTTATGTTGCTCGATGGAGTTGGTGATAAACGTCGATTTCGAGGCTTCTTTTGACACGAGCCCATGAACACGCCGTTTGGTGGGGAGGGGGGGAGTGGTGAAAGGGCCGGGGGGGGAGGCTTGCGTCCGGAAGACACAAAAAGAGTTTGCATTATCGACAGCGTAGGGCCCCGAAAGAAACAGCATGAAGACGAAATGCACTTCCCGCAAGCTGCTTACTAACGACGACTCAAATCAATGAGAAAGTTAGGGGGCGAGAGGGGGAAGGAGGCGAACAAAAAAACAGGAGTACAGTTATTCGACATTATCATTTAGAAAATGCATCGATTTGGCTTTCATTGAATTGTTATAGATTGATATTTATTGCTGCTGCTAGTTCAAAGTGTTCTTGTTTACAACACGTAAAGCAGTTTTATTTTATCAGATGACATAGAATTAGAAGTTTTAAAATAAATAAACCCCACAAAGTTCATATTCAATTCGTGCTTATATCTTAAATATTTGATAAAAAATGTCTGTATGCTAGGATTTTACAATGTGTCTTAGACAGCGTATAAAAATTGAATTGAGGTGTGTACGCTATAGGTCCTACCAAGTGCGTATGCGTATGCGTACATTTCACGAATACTATGCAAATAGTACTTAAAATTCTCGGATGTTGTTGCAAATTTTACGTAGCCTGCATATTGGTGGCTTAACTCAAACATTATAAGATTACTCAATCTTTAATGCAAGAGAGTAAAATAAAAATGTAGAATACTTTGCGCATACCTACGTTAGTGTCGAAAAAACTAAACCGTCACTCTGTATGCAGAACGCTTCATGAAAATGGACGTCTAACGCCTTCATCAAATGATGCCTAAGAATGACGTCAAACCCTAGCGCCACGACGCCAAGAGGCGTCCGATTTATGATGCGTCTGTGACCTTTATAGTCAAAATTCAGAACATCACACGTTCTCGCTCAGTGGCTGTCGCTGGCTGGCCCTGGCACGACTCTAGCTATCGCTGCTTACAAATGCAGCCCGTGATACACAGATCCGAATCACGAATCACGCTGCTGCCTACACTTCTCTCCCATCCATCGCACCAGCGGGAAAATGCGGGAAACTTTCAGTCTATCAAACTGAGTTTAATTATAAATTTGCCACCCCTCTCATCGATCGAACTTTTGTTGCAGTTAGATTTCGAGAGGGCGTTTCAGGGTTTTCATTTAAATTTTAAACGTGACTTTAAAGCGTACTAAGGACGGCGACAGCGAGAAAATAGTAACTAAGAAACTAGAAAGTAATCCGAATTTCTTCAATTAGCCAGGAGGCGTGGCCGAACTGAAATGACAAGGTGGGCTCGCGATGACGAGTGAAGACTTCCTGCTCGTGTTTCTTAGCTGTTTCCTTTGGAAGACGTGCATCGATCAGCAGTCTAGCTCTCACGAATTAATCAAGCTGCCGCAATCGTAGAGAAACTCGGTTGCGAATCGAGAAAAACTAATAGCGCCTAGAGCACTATGGGTACTATGAACCCATATGTTCTCTAATCTTCTAGCACCCTGTATAACTGCAAACAGTCGCAACTCGCAATGTCTCTCAAGACTTGCGAAAGTAGTTCGACTAAGAAATTTAATTTGACAGTTCTAGTCGCGAAGCCTGTGGCTGCTGCTCAATTAATGGAGGCCGAAGAAAAGCAAAGAAAACTTCGTAAAGAGCGCAGTGTATGTTAAGAAACATAATGCCTTGCTCCTCAGTATTTGTTCAAACAAAATGCTCTGCGAAATTCGATAAATTGACAAACCGTGATGCTGCGATGGTATTGCATTTTAGAAGCAACCTACCATCTTCCAAACATCAAATTGAAAAGCATTAACTGAATTTAGGTCACTCCTGATTATACTCGTCATTTACTCTTTTTAATAGATCGCATAATTGTCCATCTTTTGGTCGTTTTGCTTGGCTTTGTGTTCAAGGAATTTCAAGCTAGGAAATCTCTGCGAAATCTACTGGGAGCTGTTAATGTCCTCATTTCGTTTACTTTTCAGGCTTCATTTAAATTCATTAGAATTTTTCTTCTCCGTCTTTATGTTAAGAAAAGTCTCTCGAGTCAAATTGAAAAATGCGAAGCTGCAATTGCTCCTGCGCAAGATGTGCCATCAGCATTATTTAACACTCTTGTTAAAAATGAAAGAGATTTGAAGCCGCTAGCAGAGACCACCTTAGCTTCTAATCATCTGAAGATCTCGACTGTTCCACCTGTAGCACCAGCAAGGGAAGAGGCGCCGAGACGTGGGCCCTGGGCCGGACGCCGGGCGTCGGGCGTCGGGCGTCGAGCCGATTCACGGGCGACGTGCTGGGCTCTTTGAGACCCAAGTGGCTCGCCCGCACCAGGTGTACTCATCTCACTTACACCGGGATGTACCGAGAACCGTCCGCAATCTTAGACAAAACTATACCACTAATAGCATATTTATATACTGCTCTATGTTACGCTTAATACAAGGTTGATAAGCAATGTAGACCTTTTTTTTCTCTGCAATCGTTTTTCGGCGCTTTCTTATGGGCACAATCATCATAAAAAGTGGTGTCGTTATTTACATTTATATACTGTTTATGTGAAACTTTTTAATAGAAAATGGTTCATGTTTAATTTCAACTTAAATGATTAACTCCCGCAGAAGATACTGAAATAATTTGCTTTAACAACTGCAAGCGCAAACGCAGATGAGAGTTTTCCGGCATTTCCTGGCATTACAATCCATTTCCAGGACAGAGGACAAGACGCGTTACTAATTCAAAATGACATTTCCTGTGTGGTTTATAACACAATATCCTCCTACATAATGGCTTTGATAAATGCTTCTTTTTTGCAAAAGTAGGAATTACTTTGTGATGTTCTTATCTGAGCTCGCAGGCGAGTGAGCCGACGAGAAAAACAGGCTACATTCGCGCAGCTTTCGCCCTGAATTCGCTAGACAAAGTGGCTAACGTGAACTCCGCCTATTTATACGGGAATATTTTGCTACAAAGAGAGGATAATAACAATCCATCGTGGCTTTTATACATTCCATTCATCTATAGACTAGAGCAAGCGTGCATGCGGTAAAACTGAATTATCAAATTTCCATCGTAAGTTTAATCAGAACCATAGTGAAGAGAGCACGAGCGAAGCTCTGTCTGCCAGTACATAATATTATTATAATTCTCGAGAAGTTATGAAAAGTTCCCGCTTCTTGCGTCCCACCCTTCCCACAGCTAGCCGTTTGCCGTTACCCACCCCTCCCCCACCCATGTTTTATGCGCCATATTGGACTGAAGCATCGCAAAGTGTGGCACTACCCGTTGAGCCCAATGAAGGTCATTGTCACTAGCGCCATATTGCTGCTATGTTTATGGTTATATTTGGCTCGGCTAAAATAAGAAGACATGTCTGCTTCCACACACGATACGTGTTCACATGTTCATTAATCATGACACGGCACCTCCACTTGTTATCGTTGAACCTGACAAGGGCGGACAGAATTCATTTAGCGCCACTCTACTTATTTGTATAATATTTGCATTTCATCCACCAACTGTTGAAGATTGCGTAATATTGCGTAAAAATGTCGCGTTCTCGGCAGGCTGCATGTAGAAGCAGGAGCGAGTGCATACGGAGCGTGGCGCGACCAAATTAACGCTCCTCCCTAACCCCCCATTCCTTCGTCACAGATTGCCAAGTTTCTGCCCGGAAAGGTAATTTTCTCCCCGCTTTCGCCCCGCTTTCTCCACGCTTTCTCCCCGCTCGCTGTTTATTCGGGTGAAAGCGCGAGCCTGCTTGGAAATGAAGATCAGTGCTCTGCACGAAAGTAGCACATTGCACTGCAGGGCGCGAGAAAAGAAAAAAGAGAGCCAAATTAACTTGTCACCGCAGAGGTGATGGAATGTCGGCAAACGAACACTTAGACAAGAACGAAACTGCTTAGCGGAAGTTCACTCTAATGGCTACTGTGCTCAAATGATAGCAAATTTCAGATGAAATTATAATAACTCGTACTCATAATTCGGCGATTAACGGGAAAATTTTTGCAAATTGTGCCAATCATTCGGAAACGCCATCAAAGAAAGCTGTGTCGCCATGGTCGAGGTGCGTAATAGTTTTCGAACTCCGCACTACGGGCGAAGCACTACGCACAACACGCAGCAAGCGACCCTTGCTCTCATCCTCTGGACCCGCCTCCGCCGCCTCCACCGCCTCCTACGGAGCTTTAGCGCAACCAACACCGTCTATCCTATTCCTGTCCCATAGTCCCACAAACTTCGATAACTAAGTTTTTGTCTTTTCCTGCAAACTAAGAGCAAAGTTCGCGTAAAAAGAAAGAATGCTCGAGTGTCTTATCCTCTTGCACTCATTTCAGATCCAATCTTGCTTCCTTTCGCTCACATGAATTGCCTTAAACTTTAAATATTACCCCCCCCCC
>LVVV01432410.1:0-19421 GCA_001676325.1 Amphinemura sulcicollis
ACGTTTTGTGGACGTTTAGATGCGAGACCGCTTACCGCGCTGTATTGCGTGGGATGCGTGGTGATATTCTTGAACGCCCATTGCAGGTTCTGGTGGGACGCCAGCTGGCGGGCGAATGTGCGCGACTGCTGACAGCACAGGCGCAAGAGGCCATAGTACGCAGGCAGCATGTTGCGATTGAACAGCACAACGTCCTGGTCGTCGTGGTCGGCCCTGACAGGGAGTAATACCGTTGCTGTTTAATTGTATTTTGTAAATGGATGGTTGGATAGTATGCCCAAAAGTCTGGAAAGTGTTTAGGAAGAGGGACAGTTAGGAAGTGTTCAAGTAGACTTTCAAGTAGAGCACTCGGTCGTAATATATAAAGCAGCAGCATTCAAATTTCAGGCGCATCTCAAGCAAGTAGGTATTTTTAATTTAATTTTGAATGGAATCATTTATCTAAATTGATATTCTACGACCATTTTCCCGCTAATGGCCGGTTTTATTAATTCATTGGCAGTTTGCCTCTAGAGTTTGAAACAGAGCTCAAAAGTTTTTTGAATGACCAAAAAAGTCTAGGCATTTATATTATATGAAGTTTATACCTAATAATGAGACAGCTCTCCAATCTCCAATCTATTTTAGGAACACTCAAGTAGGAAAATCAGCCAAAAAAACACAAGCAAAAGTTACACAACTTTCACATAATCACTCACAGAATGTAGTTGAATGCGATGTTTTTGATGACTTGTGAGTTGTGCAGAATGAGCTGTACGTTTTCCGGGCAGTCGACGGTAACATGGTGCCAGAACAGTAACAGCGACTGTTTGTTGTGGTGAATCGGTATTGAGGGCTCAGACAGTTTAGGGTGAAATAGATTCCAAAGGTCCATGAAGTACGGTCCAAACTGCGCAGAAATAAAGAACATTGCTTAAATAACTTCATGATCACACAGTCTTTGATGTCAATTGGCTAGGAATTATAAATAAATTCAACAATATATGCCCTACACGTTTTAAAAGGTACACAAGATTCATCAGCCTCAATCAAATTTCTTACTTTGTGAAAAGAATGATTGAATATTCAATTAAGATTCCTTGCCTCTTTTAAAAATAAAATATGCATGTTATAGATTTTCCTATGCAGGAGTAATTTTTAATGAAACAGATAACCTTACATTGCTCTGAAGTTCTAAACTACAGCAAGATCTAGTAATGTACTAAGACCAGGTGTCACTCAGATATAAAAGTGGATAAATACAATTGTGCCGACATACCATGAGCTTCTCGACGCGAGAAATTATGCAGTATGTGAGCAGAGCGAAGTATGCGGTGAGTTTCGCGGAGCCGTGCGTCTGGATTTCAGTGTAGTGTTTGGCTGGCTTGAGAAGACGTAGCAGGACAGAGTATACCTGGAACCAGTTTGTCGGAGATCAGCAATGGCTACCACCTAGCTAGTAGGTGTCAATGTAATTTTGACAACATAAAATTTGGTTCATGTTTCTGATCAGGCCATTCTGTCGCACTTACCTGGTGCAATATGAGTTGAGCTTCGGTTGCCATTTGCAGTTCCTTTTGTTGGTTGATGTTGTGCCGAGAAGTGCGGTAGCCTGACTTGAAATGTGAGCTCGGAATCAGCGTTACCAGCAGGTAGGCAGCGGCTGAACAACAGAATACAGTAAGCAAAGTCGAACTGTAATGTGTATGGGACTTTAAAGTTCATAAAAAAATTTTCAATGGAACACTATCATGTGGCACCAAATTCGTTCAGAATTCTAACAAATTTTGCTAACCGATGTTGCAGGCATCAAAGGGCTTAGAAGATTTAACATTTGAAATAAGTTTTTGATCAGTAATTAGTCCTTGGTATTTTAAAAATGAAAAAAAAGCATTACTATCACTTGCAGTTTCACGTGACTTGATTTCAATCATACTTTTAACACTTCAAAAGTTCTTCCCAAGCATCCAAGCCTTGACAGAAATATAAAGCATTAAATCTACGAAACGACCAAAATCGTAAATAATAATAATAAAATGCCATACATAAATGGTGAGGTTCAAAATTCTTTGTTTGATGTAAATTGGCAAAAAGTAATAAGTCTTTAAGTACAGAAATATAATCTCAAATGAAAGCTCAAATCAATGCTTAAATACTTGATTCCCCTGCTAGTTATTAGCTAGAAAAATGTTACGTACAAGAGCGCACACGTTGGTTGTTGTGAGAAATGAGGAAGAGTTCAACCCAGGTGGGCATGGTCTGCAGCACATAAGCGTGCACCAGTTTGTTGCGTGGCGCCTGCCCGGCCAGCCACTCGAGTGCCGCCTGGGGGCAGTAGTCTGCCGAGTCCCACACCCTTTGCAAGGCAAGGTTCGTGAAGCAAGGCAGCCCCGCCGACACTGCCGATCCTTCTGTCATCAGCGTCAGCAGCTTGAAGAACGACTGCGAAAGCTGCAAATGTTACACGGGATCTCTCGACTATTCCTCTAGTTGGATATTCAATCTTTGATGTTAGTATCTCAAATGTTGTCATTAAGAAAAATAGAAGTTTGTGTGCAATGAAATTGATATAAATCATTCAACAATAATACAAATAAAGATGTATTCATGCTATTTGCATAAATTTGACAAAAAGATTCAAATCAATTTAATATTTAAATAGCCTTCAGCCAAGGTCAGCAAGTAATTTAGTTTGAGGGCCTAATTTTCCTGGCAAATTTAAAACCAGGTTTGCAAATTTTATATGAAAATGGCATATTAGTATTACAGATAGATGTGACTATGTATAATTAATATTGTTCACAAGTAAGTAAAAGTCAAGTAACTAACGTAGGTTTTTAGACAAATAAAAGCATATGCTGCATTTCGCATTTTCCGCCTGATCCATTCATTTATTTTTAAGTCTCGAGTTTAAAGAACACCTGCCTACTCCTGGCATTAAAAAAAGAAAAAGAATTTAGCAAGAAGCAAAACAAACTCACCTCAGTGTGCTTGATGATGCCATTGAAGATCATGCTAACAATATGACTGGCCAAAGCATTGTTCCACCGACATAATGCAAACACTAGGTTTCTTGTCTGAGTCAAGTTGATAGAGTCCTTTATCTGCAGGTAGAGGAAAGGGAAACCCTTTCCACCAGCAATTGCGCTCTGGTCACTAGCAGATAGCTGAAGCGTATGATTAGGTCCCCGAGATTTTTCCACCAACGATGCAATCAATGTGATCATCTTCTCCAGTGATGTTGCCGGCTTATACTTGTCCATTGGCAACGGAATCACGTCCTCTTCTTCCTCCTCTTCGCTTACAATTTCCACATAGTCCTGAGATTTTTGGCCAAGATAGAAATTGACCATCGATGAAATCGCGTTCACTGAAATGAGGAATTGTGCTTCTTCGTCGCCCATCTTACTGAACTCGTAGAGGAAAGCAAAATATTCAGTCAAATGTTTCAAGTGAGCTTTGGCTCCATTTTCCATTAACGACAGCAGCATTCGCACAAATTTGGTAACGCATGAATGCGAACCGATCTTGTCCGGATCCGACTCGTCCGATTCCCCATCTTCTTCCGAGTCGGACTTCATGTACAAAGACGTGTGGCAATGCCGCAGCCTTTGAATCACATGAATGCACAGCCTTTGGAACATCTGGCGCACAATAACGTTCGGACACTTGATGAGGATCTGCATTGGCCACCAGTCGTCTTGCGCCATGTGGTTCAGGAACCATTCGCAAGCAGCTTGTGACCCGTTGAACTGTTTTGTTAGCAACTCGACCCACTGCACCATCATCGGCTTCTCTTTTGCGTGGATGAACGTTTCGAAGATAAACGAGCATGAGAGCTGGGCAGCCATCTCCGTGATGTCGGGCGGGTGGCTGATCAGTGTGTGTGGAATTATGCTGCAAACCTGCCACATGAACCCGGCGTACGTGTGTTCGAAGATGTTCTTGTCGTTGATGAACTGCATGTTATCTTGCCAGATCCAGTCTTCCAGTTCTTTGCTCAGCTCAAAAGCAGGAAGGGTAGGGGCTGGTTTAGCCGAGATTGACTCGAAGCCATCTTCTTTTGAGCCACGCTGCTCTCCATCTCTACTGCACCACTCATAAAACAGCATGTATGCACTATTGGTCTTCTCAAAGCTGAAGTCCATAAATTTGTCAGTGACTGAATCGTATGTCTTACTGGTCATTTCGCCACCGAAACATTCCGAAGCAATTTGGTTGTGATCGAAAGGTTTTACTTCAGCATCATTGAACAGAAACCATTTATCTCTGTTTGAAGTCGTTCGATCGCGGATGAAACTGTAGTAATGTCCACCGTCGGCTGTCCCTGTATGAACAGTCACGCCGATAAGATCGTACTCGTAACACTCGTTGAAGTCTTCAGAGTCGAGTCGTTCAGCTTGCTGGCTGTCCTCCTTACTATCCTCTTTGGAATCACTGTCCTCGAGCTCACCCTCCTCTTTGGTGGGGTCCTTGTTGGTTTCAACCTTGGTGCTCTCCTTTGAAAGCTCCGCCTTACGTAGCTGTGACTTCCGTTTCTCTTCTTGGTATCTCTGTGGCATTAAATGTTTCTCAACATAGCCAGACATGTCTAATCGCATTGGAAACGAGAAGTGTGTGTTCACTTTCTCCTTGAGCATTGTTACCATGTTAAATGTGTACCTCATAGTGTTGAAACATAAGATGTGAGGCAGCTTTTTGAAGCACGCTCGCTTTTCAGCTCGGACTTTTTTGCCACATTGAGAACATGTGTACATGTTGTCTCCTTCCAGAGTGTCTTTTACCGTGACCTCGTCCAGAGATTCGCAGAGATTCCTCATGTCTGCGACCTGACAGCGCACCGTGTAAAACTCTTCCAGCGTTCGGCTCACATGTTCGCAGTCCAACGAGACAACGTTGTTGCTAATAACCCCACCAAACAGTGTTTTCACAAGTTTCTTCAGTTCAGGAGTCATGTCCTCTAGCTTTGAGACAAGATCAATAAAAAACTCTGCCATATCCTTCTGCTCCCCGGTGTTCAATGGCTGGTGATCCATCGTGTATACTTTGCAGAAACTTCTCGGGTTGTACGCCTTGCGCTCGCTCTCCAACAAGTACGCGAACATCCGCTGCAACTCGTCAAGCGTCTGTTCGTGCTTGCCGGCGGCGCGGCATTGTGCGCGCAAGATCGCTGCACGTGCTTGCGGCATCATGTAGAGGTGCTGCATGCACGACGCCATGTAGCACGTGGCGCCGAGGTTCGCCAGGCCGACGTAGCCACAGTCGGCGCGGCCGTCGTCGGGAGGCCAGTAGTCCCACGGGTACGGGGAGTGAGGTCCCGGCCGGTGCTGCGCCAGTAGCTTCTCGTGCAGCCGTCGGTAGTTTTCTGGCGAGCCCTTGGCCATCTCCACCACCAGGTCCAATGCAGATGTGCGCGACAGCTGGGACTTGCACTTGGGCACGTAGCGCTTCTGTGGATTGGGCAAAGCAAAAAGCAGCTCGAACATCTGCTCGAGAAATTCCTGGCCAGCCTTGGTAAACTTGAACGGCGGGTCGAACTTGACCACGTTGTGCATCAGGGTGATCAGCCCGATGAGACCGTCGTCCTCCACCGTGTTGTGTCGTGTCTCGAGGTATTCGCGTGCCATGATCGATTGGGCGAGCCTTTTCGTCAGGTCGTCGATGTTAATGACACTCTCGTTGGGGTCGCGTAGACATTCCTTGACGTATTCCGCGTCAAGGCTGTCGACCAATCGGCAGAGCAGCCAGAAGTAGTCGCGGCAGGCGGGCCCGTAAGGTTCCTTACCATCCTCGACGGCATGGTGCAACCCAGGGGCCTCCATTCGCGGCGCTCGCATTCCCTCTGCCACCGGAAGATACTCCATGAGCTGGCTGAGCATGTGCGCCGTCACGTTAAATGTCGGCGTGCCCGCGTCGCCGTCCCGCGGCCCGCACAAGCACAGCCGATAGAGAGCGGTACACACCTCGCGCCGAACCGCCGGCTCCGGGTCCTCCAGGACAAGCCTCCGCAACCAGCTGGCAAAGTGGGGTCCCGCGAACAACGCCTGACGCGCGTCCCCGTTCGAGTGCGCCCACGACACGAGCAACGCCATCGCGTAGTGCACGACCTGAGCACGGCCCCAAAAGCCAGTCTTGTAGTGGTTTGGGTCGCGTGGCAAAGAGGCCTCGTGGAGGATGCTGGTCAGTCGCGACATCACGCTTTCCACCGTCATCATCTGCAGCATGGCTTCGTTCAGCTTTGGTACAATCATCTTGTCGCTGGATCCCCTGCGTTTGCGCGCGCGCTTGGCTCGCAGGCCGCCCTCGGTCTCGTAGAAGCCGTCGACGTCGTCAGCGGCGACCCCGAGCTGACACAAGAGCTTGAGCAATGACGCCAGACAGTCCTGCTGCCACTCGCTGCCATCACCGCCTCCGCACTTTTGCAGCACGCCCGACATGAAGATATCAAACAGGTGACGCAAGCCACCATATTGCACAAAGCGTTGGTTCCAGTTAATCGCATTGGTGACTTCCGAGTCCCCTTCGCCTTTGCCTTTCGTGTCGTGGCTCGACTTTCTACTTAACGACTCGACGATGTACAGCGAATACATGAGCTTCTGCGGGCTGCCAGGGTCGAGGAGCTGAGGCAACGAAATGTCTAGTTGCTGGAAGCCACGCAAAAGCGTTGGACTTGTCGGAAGCAGAGTCAGTATGTCCCAAACACGGCGGGATAGCACCTGGGCTTTGGTATGTGGGATTTGATGTCCCTTCATTGTCGTCTTCATGGCACTGAGAGTGTCCATCAATGTGAACAACTGCTCGAAGTTGTGAGGCTGGAGGAGCAGAAGAGTGGGAAGGCTTTCGCGGGGTGGAGGCGGTAACACGGAAGGCATGTCGAGGGAGTCGCGCTTTTTTAACGAGCGACATGCGCTCATCGATATCAGAATGTTTTGTAGGTCTTTGAAGCCCATGTCCTCGAGAGTTTTCTCGTCAAAGTCAACGGTGAGCTCGGAGCCTTGCGTGATCATTCTGATGGGTCCCTCGGAGAGTAGTGAGCCGAGAACTGGAGTATTTTCCTTCTTCTTCTCGGCGCTCAGCTGGAACAAGAACGTGGAGGTTTTCAGTTGTGTACCAGCCAATGGCAGTGATAACCAAGCATAGTGAGGCAATCTTGCAAAGCCTTCAAAATTGATTTGAAATCTGAATGATGAGCTTCATTCCACATTGCCCAGTTATAAGTTTATTATAACTCTAGGTTCTAGTTAAAAGTTCACAAGCCACTACGATTTCTCTGTTTGCTGTTGGCTGCAAGTCATCATCAAGGCAAAATAATTTTGAATGGGGACAGTAAAAATTGGGTTCCTTTTTTGGCAAAACAATTATTTTTCGTGCTATGAATTTTGACCCTTAAAAATCAATTATGCATTGAAAATAAACCCGCATTTTCTGGCCTGCGGTTTATACCTGTGGCTGCAGAGATTCCCACCACTTAGTGACCTCGGCTCGCAAGTCGGCTACATAGTCTGTGCTCGCGAGCTCCAGGGTGTGACGTTCCGTCGTTCCTGCGGGCTGCACGACCAAGCGAACGGGCACCACGCCACGTTCCGAAAACAGTTGCACGTGGCTGCCCACTGCCTGCCCCTCCAGGGCCCAGCGCCGCAGGTGATAGGCGTATCTGCAAGTACAGATCCTTAATAACTTGCACTGGCAGGCAACAAGACAACGGGAACGGAAAGAAGATGAGATAAACATGCACCGCTGAGGATACACTAAAAGGGGACGCAGACCAATAATGTCCTCTGCAATTGTTCATTACCTACTGTCCTACATTTGGGGAAGCTAAGAAACCACCCAAGATATAAATAACGAATTTAGGGGGGTTATTGAAGGTAAGGTAGTGATTCTCAACCTTGCTGATCGTGACCCACTAAAAGCCCCGAGCACACCACATCACGACCATTTATCTTTTTTAATGAAGAATTCAGAAACTGCACGTGTAATTTCTTATGAACATATTATTGTGCAGGCTAGAAAATGTTAATCTAACTCACCACATTCATTGGGATTCTAGTGGGACCCTTTGGCTTATCACTTGGGTGAACTTGACATTGGGGGCAGGTTGGATAATTAATAAGGATGGGGCAAAACACACTCCATCAGAAGGCAACAATTATCTAAAGACCGAAATTACATAAACAGATCATACACAGTTTTTATAATAACTTGATAACTTGTTTATAATATGCACAAGATCACAACTCTGCTCAACTCGAAACCCATTGCGACCGGTTTTTGCGACACTGATTTAAGGGACTGTATTTCAAAAAGAAAAACCAGGTTCCCAAATTGGAGTGACACGCACTCTACCTGAATTTACAGCCCACATGCTCAGGCACTA
This sequence comes from Amphinemura sulcicollis, assembly GCA_001676325.1. Classification (NCBI taxonomy): domain Eukaryota; kingdom Metazoa; phylum Arthropoda; class Insecta; order Plecoptera; family Nemouridae; genus Amphinemura; species Amphinemura sulcicollis. The sequence goes on from LVVV01432410.1 coordinate 8,357, forward strand.
CCAAATCGGTTTAACGAGTCTGGCCCTTTTCCATATGATCTCGATAGCTGATCTCCGTACCGTCGTTTGAACGTCTCGAGGTGCGTTTTGAGTAGCAGCAGAGCGCGCTGTATGCAGAGCAGCCCTGCTTCCTCTGCGCGGGTGAGGTCTGTTGTGGCTTGGCCAAGGTGGGCCATGCACTGGGACACAAACTCCGTCTCCTGACCAAGCTGCCGACCGACGTAGTAGCCGTTTAGGTATTGGATCGCTGCCATGCTCACATCTGAAACGCGATTAGGAAGCACTCGTCAATTGCCACTTTGTAGTGGGCTTGCGCAAAGCTGTAGCTGCATCTTACTTCTTGTGATGTTTATCACATCTAAATAACAATATTATTGGACATGGGATTGTAACCACTTTCTCCTCTTACAACTGTTTGAAAAGTAAATCATTTCTTAAATGGTAAAAGGTGTTAGAAAAACTGGTTCACTGAAGATCACCGTTTAAGCAACATTGTACATTTGGCATTCAATGGGTGGCCATCATACAAATGGTCAGTTCTGTTTGGGAGAGGTTGGAGCTGTGCTGTCATTTGACCAGTGGTACCAGAGTAGACTTTTGGTGTGGGTAGCATATTTCCCCTCCGCTTTGCTAGGCAAGGTTTGGCATTTTTCCTGTCTCCTTCAAGTATTATAAAGCAAGAAGATGCTTCAGACATTTCTTCATATTCAACAAACAATATGCCAACTAATCTCCCAACTACTGACCAGTATTGCTAGCTCGTAACGCAATCTTCCACAGATGGTCCATCCCGACGAGATCCATTTCGTTTGCGGCGATGGCAGCCGCGTTTGCAGAGCCCGGCATCATCATCGCATGCTCGGGCTGGTGTAGACTTGCGAGCCGTGCAAAGTTACACAGCTGTTGGAACAGCGCCAGCCCAGTCATGCTCATCGTTTCTGGGCGCAGCGATGGAAGTTTCCGCACATAGAGGTGCTTCAGCGAGTCGGGACCGAGGGCATGGCCTGAAAAAAAGCACGGAAAGTTTCAGTTTCAATGTCGGGGATGTGAAAATGAGGATATCCATGATGATTTGTGATCCTTGATATGTTCACCGTTGCGAAACAAATATTCGTGCTCTGGATCATCCCACGATGTCTGGCGCCCGAGACTTGATACCGTTTCCATTTGCAGTCGATTAATTACTTCTTCAAGGTCGTTTTTATCCGCTGGAATTAGACGGAATGAATATGATATGTTTATGAGTATGACAAAAGAAACAAATTGAATTTCACTGTTGTTTACGTTGCCTTGTTGGTCGAATGATGATTTGGAGTAGTATATGAAACTCAATTTCACAACATTATTGAACCGCAACCATTATTTACACCAAATAAGCTTCTCTGATTTCTCCACTTTTTAGCAACATGCAAATTTATTTCAATTTTCAATGGAGTTTAGATGTTGATACACTTTTATACCAACCTGGTATTACAATCGAAAACAATACGTATATTAAGTTGTTCTGGTCTCATTTATTGTGTGATGGATATTATTTGCTACTGATAACCATAATCTTTCAGCCTAAAGAACATTGATAAAATCAAGAAACAGAAGAAACTTAACCTGTAAAATTTAAATCAATTCTAGTAATGCCAGGCAAAAAAAGCACAGAATAAGAGCAACAAAGACGTACCTTCCTTGCTCTTGGCTTGGCAGAGCAGCCAACTGAACAGGTCGTCACAGCAACGAGGATCAGTTGCTAGGCACGACCACAAGATGTCCACTTGGGCCACGCTCAGTCTGCAACAAAAAGAGCAGGGCCGTTGTCTTACTTAGAATACGTCTTGTACATTTTCCGGGAAATTATAATACCAGTAAAATCTATATGTATTTTTCTTTGCAGTAATCAGAATAAACAGTTTATATGTCATCAGTCATCACAAGGGATGCCTTCGAATACCGAATTTGCAAACCAGTTATTTGCCAACTGTAATCGGACAATATCCAGTTTCCAAAAAATAGCGTAGGTACCTTAGTTGAAACTAGTTTTTAAATAACGAAAGCTCGCAATGGGCAATTAAGTTTGCAACCACACTTCTCAAAAATGTCATCCACTCTGGGATCCGAACCCGGAGTGGATGACATTTTTGAGAAGTGTAGTTGCAAACTCAATAATAAAATAGCGTAGGTACATACTATGCTTATGTGGTATTTGTGTCAGTGAATGCCAATCTGCTTGTGGTGTAAAAATGTAATGCATACAAGTGCAACTCAAAACAGCTGCAGCTGCAGCTGCAGACTTCCGCATCACTTCAGGCTTGATAATGATGATTAGAAAAGGTAAGGAAAGGAGGCATGCAACTTATTGCAAGAAAAAAAATATATAAACTGAAATAATATCAAAATTTTCATGTATCACAGCTTACGATTCTGCAACTCGAGTAAGTTGTGAACCACCTGACTTAACCTGTTCCAAAAAGGTTAAATTGTTACGTTGGCGTTAGCTATGGATCTCTGGTTGCAGATCACTGCATTGGGTTTGGGAATTGACCTTGTCACTACAGATAGCATGAGACATGAACTGCAAGAAAACCCAAGTAGCAACTCACCTGAACGAGTCTGCGGACCCGGTCGGGGAAAACACTGACGAGAGGAAAGTCAGGCGCACCTGCACTTCCATCTGGTGCGAGTAGAGGCTGCCTCGTGGGCCGTCCTTTGTGTATGTCTAGAATTTCGATTGTGGCGATTAAAATATAGGAGTAGATTAAAGGAGATGATTCGAGCAAGGGAAAAATAGTCTCGTAAAAACAGTTCTGATACCAAAACTTAACTATTGTGACTCTACAATGAATATGAAGAAGGAGTTGATCAAAGTGGTCAGTATATGATGAAAAAGGGCAGTTTAGAATCTAAAACAGAGTTGAAAAAATTAAATAGCAATAGTGGAATGACAAGAAGAATAATATTTGAGTGGAATATTTGTGTGTTCATGGAATAACTGAGAAATAAAAGTTTGGAAATATTTTGCAAGGTTCCAATTTATTAGAGCAGGTACATCTTGTTAGCTACATAAAAACGAAGCCACTACGCTACCTGGAGGTTGTTGAAGAAGTGAGCCATCATGTCGTGCTCGCGTTCCGCCCACGCCGTGATGTTGTGTGTGTCCATGCCGCGGAACTGTTGGAACGAGATGAGCAGCTTGGGCAGCAACCGCAGGGATACCACAACGGACCTGTGCCAAACATGACATCGAGTACCGTACAGTCAATGAGTCAATACACCGGAGAGTTGCTTGTAACGTGCCTTGGACATCAAGAAGAGAATTCATGTAATTCGATTATTCCACTGCACACGTCAAGAACAGTAACCGTCATTGTAATACAGGAAAAAAACCAATGTATGGGCAATCAATAAAACTGAAATAAGAAAGATTTTTTTACAAATGTAGTTGTACAGTGAAATGCATGAGAAGAGGAATAGAAAGGAGGTATGATAAGTAATTGCAACAGAGATTGAAGTCACAAAAAGGAACATTTGGAAGTAATGTTTTGGCCTAAGAGACTTTGATTGCAGTTGAAAGTAAAGTCAATTAGGTTAGGTTACATCCTCTATATAAATCTTCCTAAAATTCTATGATTATATCCAGTCTTTGGCACAATCAACACAGAAATACGAAAAGTTAAACGAATGCATCAAAAGGGGGATTCTGCCAGCTTACCAGTTCTTGGCCAAGTTGTCCAGACAGCCTTCTATGAACTTCATGCGAATGGAGCGCTCGGTGTTAAAGCAGAGCAGGGCAAACAGCGCCTTTTCTGCCTCAATGTCAAGTCCCTCGCCCAATTGAAGCTGCCAGTTAAAAGGTACAAATTAAGCAGCAGCACTAGCCTATTAGCGACTGAAAATACGGGACAAATTTTAAATAAAGCAAAAGGAAAGCGGTGGAGGTGACTCACAATTTTGTCATCTTGCAGAAGGTCCCAGAGTAGAGTGTTGCCAGGCTTGCAGACGCTGTCGAGTGGAAACCGCGCAAGGATGCGCCCGACCGAGTGGGACCCGCCGCGCGAAGCCTGCAGCTTGCACGCAGGCGAACGTGCGGAGTGTAGGCCGAGGTGCGGCGGCAGAGACAAATGCATTGCCTGCGGAAAATTTGAGACAATAAGAGATTCGGTCTAGAATTGTAATCTTTTTGGTTATCTGTCGTAGTAGCATCTCTATTAGCATTAATCGTACTATGCGCACCATTTTGCTAGTGCTCACCTTCACTTGCGACAGCCTCACAAGTTCGTCATCGCACCCCGAATCCTCCCCGTCGAAGTCTGCCATGTTTTTTTCGGACTTGTTGCTCATGCGCGAAGAGTAACTGCCATCATCAGCACTCATCTCATCCACCAGCTCATCGTGCGCCTGGAAAGACCGGAGAAACGGGCGAGCCGTCCGCATGTCGCTTGCTGCAGACCGATGCACCAGGCCGGCCAGTTCGCTCATTGCGCGTCCGTGAGCCTCCTCCGACATAACCTGTACGGAGCACACACATGAGAGTATTGAGTGAGCGATTCAAAGCGATAGAATGTTTTGGGTCAGCACATAGTGCAAGATTCTAATGAAAGGGTGTGTTGTGTAATTGGAATTGTCCAATTTTTCCATACCTAATTTATACATCCCACCAGTAATACACAAAGGCTAGATTTCCTCCTAACCTCATTCAAGAGTATTAGTATCTTAAACATAATGTACACTGAGTTAATCAATATTATCAATATTATCAATCTTACAAATTCTTGTCATTTATGGAAAGATCAATTCGGCTGCACCGACTTAAGTTAAAAGGAAGTAAGAAGTACCAAAAACATGTAGGAACATGTGCCAAAAGGCTGAATAAAAATGTGTGTGGTGACCGAAAGAAAGGGAAACGCAGCTCACTGGAAAAAAATAAATGATAAAAAAACAAACTGCAACAGAAAAGTTTTGGCTATAACGGCCCTTAAGCTGCATTTCACTTTCTTCTAATTCATATAAACTTGTCAAATCTTATTTCAATAACAATGCTGGTAACCGACAGTAAATAATAACAATCATCGAAATTACCTGCACGAATTCAGAGGCCTGCCGAATATTGAGTAGGCCGGCGTCCTTGTGCGGCGAACAGATCCCGTGTTCGTCGTCCGATGCTGTGTCGTCACAGTCGTCGTCGTCCGAGCAGCACCCGCGGCTACCGAGCTTCATGACCTTGCACACGTTAACGCACCGCTCGATGGACTTGCGGGTGGGCGGCTTCTTGTGGCGGCGCAGGACTTTCTTCTTCTCTGTGTCCTTGCCTATTTGTCAGAAGTACGAATTTGAAACTCCGTTGAAATTTACGCACTGATGCTCAATGAACTTGTCTTTTTTTGCAAACGTTTTGTTACAACTAACCGCCTTTACAAATGCACGAAGATTTGGTTGTTGGAAAAGGTGCCTGTAGGCTCAATTATTAGTACATATGAAAAAAGGTAAAATCAGCAGCGGCACAAATTTAAATTTTTGCAATTGAATATGATTGCCCTACCAAGTTATTTTCTCTTACATCAACCAAGCAACTTTTGGGATTCGAAAACCATTTGACATCAATTTCACTGCCTATGTTTCACAATGACCAGTGATTTGAAGGCAAGTAATTTCATTTTGTTAAACAACACTTGAAAGCCCCTCTAGCCTGTTCTATGCAACTCCCATCTTTACCTCTTTACTACTTCCCTCAAGTTTTATTTTCCCTGAAGTATATATTCTGAAGTATTTAAGGTTAAGACACTAGATTTAAATTGAAAACAAATGCTATTTTGGGCAACATGAGCACATACCTGTGAAAAGTCATCAATGTCACACACATAATTTCATGAACTCAGTCATGGATAAGCAAGGATTTAAGAATTTTAACAAATTGGATTTCATCCCCTCCAAGTCCAGCGAGACATGACTCACCAAGATTGTCCTCTGCGTCCGCCTCGTTCTCGCTGCCTACACGCGTCTTGTCACGAACGGGTCCGTACATAGGGGTAGGCCCCACGCCCGGCGTTAACGGCAGACCAAGGTAGCGCTCCTGCACCTCGCTCTGATCCTTGTCTTCGTCGAGCTCATCGATCTTGGCAGTATCCGCTGTAAGCACGGGGAAGCCGGGGTTAACTAGGGATGACCATCGATTCGATTAATCGATTTAAAAAATAAAAACAATTATCGATTCCACTTGAGAAAAATCGATTTTTTGCTTTTAAATATTGCCGCGCTTTGGGGACGAGTTAAGATCCACAACAGAATGCTAGATGGCGCCACTGTCGTAAAAGTGCAATGCATCATGGTAGTTCGTCATGTTGCCGCCTACCCAAGATAAATGAGATACTTTGGTTGAAACAGAACTGAGATGGTATGGTGATCATCAATTTTTTATAAAAATTAATAAAAATAAGCTAAATGCTGGTTAATTTTTCATTCAATTTGTTTGATTACGTTTCGTGTTAGGTAGATTGTTGATTTTGCCACCATTTTTTCAAACCTAATTCCAAGTTTCTGAAGAAAATTAAAAATGGTTTTTTTAATCGATTTGAGAACCAAAAATCGATTTTTTAATTGTTGGACATCGCTAGGGTTAACTCTGTGAAAACGCATTGTGAATGTCTCCTGATGTAAGACACCTTAACTAAGCGAGTAGGGATAATGTATATGACTGCAAAAATTTCTGGTCTACAATCAAATTGAAGAACATTTTTATTTACACAACTTTCCTGCTTTAGAATGGTTCTCTCTAGACTTTAATCCACTACTAGGAAATTTGCAAAAAAGATAAGATGATGAAATTAGACAATGGGTAGGCATCATGACTTTGCATATTAATTGATATTCAGTGAGTTGCAAATTCTACTTCTAACACTTCCACAGGCAGTAAGTTTTGAAAGGGTTAGTTTCAGCTATGTGAAGCAGCTATAGGTACGCTTTCTTTGAGCTGAAGCATAAAGGGAGAGTGCAAAACAGATGAGAAGAACTCACCATCAGAGCTGTCGTCTTCGTGCGGCCGCACCCGTTTCCTGCGTTGCTTGCACGGCGACGGGCCGTCGCTGCCGTCACTGGCCGTCTTGCGGCTGCGCGGCGAGCTATCAGCGGCATCATCGTCAGACCCACTCGCCTCTAGGCTGACGCTTGCCTCTGAGCTGCTCATCTCCGCAACGTGCCGAGTCAGCATCGCCACCGGATTGCCGCCCAGCGCGGGAACACCCACGGGCTGGCCGGGCCCACACGGACCGCCACTTGCCCAGATGAACTTGATGAGAGCTGATGCTAGGTAGAAGCTCTGTTGATAGGGACGGAGACAAAGTTAGGTTAGGTATCGAATATTATACAGATTCACTTTCTCCAGAAGGCAACGAATGCAGCTCGCAAACAAATGTGTGTTCTCTAGCAGCACTAATTTTAGCTTTTGATACATAGTCCTATGCTTTGACCCAAATCATGATCCTGACATTTGACACACCACCTAACCACTTGCCTTGAACTGTTTAGTTCGAACACCAATAGAAGAAATGTTTTGACTTCTGACATGTATTAGCACTTACCTGTTCAGTGTGATCTTTAGGAGGCAGCTTGAACAGCAGGTTGTAAAGATGAAGCACGGGACCGCCGTCCAGATTCTTAATTAGCGGCGGCAGCAAGTCATGCACCTGTAACAACAAAAATGTTCTTCTCTTAGTCTTAACTCGATGAATTACAGGTGTTTCATGGAGTTACTTGGTATTCGGAAATTAAATGCTTATTGGTAAACCTAATGGACCATGTCCATTGATTTTTTTTAAATTTTTGTATTGTTTTTATCTGAACTGGTGTGCAAAGTTGCTTAAACATCATGTTATATTAGATTTGTGGGAAAAGAAACAAACAAGGCAAAAGTGCTACGAGCGAGCGGAATGATGATCGCACCAAGACGATTTGTGACCGACCTGCTTGCTGCAGTGCTTGAGCTGTGCCGCCTGCCAAATGGTGTCGATGTGCTCGTTGGTGATCTTACACTCCATTGCCAGAAAGGTGAGAATCACATTGCTCTGCTTTATCACCTCGACGTGCAGGTTCGGACCGAAGATGTGCGAGATTATCTGGTTGTCAATCAGCCAGCTAGCAACACGTTGACCCACCTGGGAACCGATTGAGACACTTTAAGTTTGTGGCTTCTTGAGCAATTGACAATGTATTAAACTTTGTCACACACTTTCTCAAATGTGAGGTGAAGGAAAAATAAAAGATTTATACAACTAAGTGAGAAAACAGATGCAAGCCGCTACAGAGTTGAGATGTGGTATAGAGCCTTGTCAAGTGCCTTCTTCAGAGTAGAAGACTAGTCATTTCTTCTACTTTGAAGAAGTTAAATACCAAAACTTTATACCACATATCAACTTTGTCGCAGTTCCCCTTTTTCTCGGAGAGTTGCATAAATCCTATCTTTTTCTATCACCTCACATATATCTAGCCTTTTGGCACTCTTTCTAATATTTCACACTTTCTCAAGGGAGGATATGAGCTCGGTTAAAGCTTGGCGGCTGCGCATGTCTTAGTACCTACATCTGTTTCTTTGCTTTAAGTAACTGTTGCACAGATCTTATTATCAAGATATACTACATAAACGGAACCCACCATCTCGATGTCCATAACACTCTCGTTGTGACAGAGCTCATTGAAGAGGTTGATGTGGCTGTTGATCTGAGCTATGCCCGCCAACCGCATGGTTAGCGTCGAGCTCATGAAATACTTAAAGGCGAGATCCATGCCGTCACGATCAAAAGTCACTGGAGAGTCCAGTGGGTCTTTCATCGAACTCCACATATAGTCTGCAAAAAACAAACGTAGTTTGAAGATCTACTTCAGTCCACCTTTCATTAAATAACTTTTGAATCGTAGATCAATTAGGCAATACTTTAAAATAAGATGTTATTATATGGTACATTTCTCTAGAACTGAAAAAGAATTTTGTAACCAAAAGAAACATCAGAATTCACATTCCAATTTTAACAAAATAATCATCTGAACAAAAACAGCTCTCTTAGCTAAAGTGGAAGTGGTCAAGAAATAATTGATATAAGGACTTAATGAGGCCCCTCTGGTGAGTGAAGGACCCTTCAATGACACATTGTTGGATGTAACCTAGCTGCAACGCCAGCCAGCTGCGGACATACCTGCCATAGACTTGACGTTAGAAGTTCGCAAGTCGGTGTCGGTGAGGCCGCACATGTAGCGCAAGACGTTGGCTCGAAGCGGCACAAACAGCTGAGTGGTGGCACGGAAGTTGAGCCACAACTTGAGGTTGCAAACGATGGCGATGATTGTGTGTGCTACTGACACCGGAAGTAGTGCAGGAGGAAGCTCGAAGCACGCCATCATTGCCTGTTTAGAACCATGGCGACGTTAAACAAATAAAGTGAGCCAGAGGTTAAAATGTATTGGTTTTAACATAATTGAGTTTAATGAATTTGCTGGGGAATCATTGAAATCAACTTGAGCACTTTACAACTTCTAAAACTGGGTACTGTGTTACTAGCACAAGGCATAAAACTTTGTTAGAAATGAGCCACAGATCCTGTTTTCAAAACATGGCTCCACAAAAAATGAAACAAAAAAGCCTTGCTTGTTGTTTATAATTTAGCACTTGACAAAAACAAACATCTCTCTTGTATGATACTCTCGAGTCAGAACTTCTACGAACTTTAAAGCTATATAAGATTCCACAGTTCTTGATATATCTTTTTGAATTTTGGGCCATGGCAAATGCAAAGTTTATGATAGGTAGCCTGTAACAGCAGTTAGCTTCTCAGGTTCAGGATTTTTTAATTAAAAAATTCATACCTGCAATCCCCCACTTTTGCAGAACAAATAGACGTTACGTAGCAGGAATACGGGAATTTCCGTATCGTGTAAATCGCAGTATGTATTTAATGATGTCGCTTCCACCTGCGATAGCTCGGCCAACTTGGAGTGCACATTGTGCTTGTACGCGATGTACAGCGGAAAGTTCACAAGAAACACTTTCGACAACAACTGTAGCAGTTTCTCCTTGTCCGCAATGGTCCACACTTCTCGTTTCGTCTCTTCAGGAGTCTTTGGTCGGTTCTCGTCTTCTGTATCTTCATTGTCTTCAGATTCGATGGTAATAATTTTTTCTTCGATACTGGTGGCACCTTCTTCGCTTTTGACTTTATCATCGCCAGCCACAATACTGTTGGAAGCCGCTTCACCAGATGGTGACGGCAGTTTTTCGATGTCCACGTTGTTTTCATCATTTGGCTTTGTAGGTTTGACCGGCGGTGTGACTAGCTTAGTGTTGGCCAAGTCTTGTAGCTGACGAATACCCTGGCATATTATCGTCCGCGATAGTAAATAAAAACGCTCAAAGTTCTTTGGGTCACGGAAACAGCACATGCATTGCCTGCAAGAAATGAGACATTTAATAATGCAGATGTAGACCAGGAATACAAAAAGGCAGTACAATTGCTTTGGAATTACTTAAAATTCTGAAGAATAATTTCTCCTTTGGGCTGGCTACCGAATGTCATCGAACCACCACTGGGTACCAAGTGCAAATTTGCAAGAAAAGTATGTGAAAGTTAATCACTGGTATTTTAATCAACAGCAGCTAACTATAGTCTCAATATGAAAATGAAATAAATACCTTTGAGACCATGACTGTATGTATGATGCAACAATTTCAAAGTCTTGTTTCACGATTCCGGGATGCTTTTCGGATTCTGTAAACACCTTCTCTTCGACTGGAAAAATCAGGCATGTTCACAATAAGCTCCAAAAAGTTTGCCTTGTGATATTTGTTATTGTGGTGAGACTGAGAATAGTTGTTCATTGATGACGGCTTTATAATTAATAGAGAGACTGGTACAAGTTGCACTTTGGGTTTTCGTTGTCAATCGACACATGGCCATGCAGTCTGCTATTTGATGATCCATATTACAGGATTTATGGCAGCATGTAATTAAAAATGTTGCAATTCTATTATCATGTAAGGTAGAGTCCGTTCAAAATAAGATGAGGATGAGCGCCACCGTCGTTTTTACCTCCAGAA
>LVVV01432411.1:0-19428 GCA_001676325.1 Amphinemura sulcicollis
CCACTCATAATGTGTTATCCATCCTAAAAACATTTTCCTGCAATTTTTCGGAAATTTCAATAATCCGAATTTTTATAAACCGTATTGGGATTTCACGGTCCCCTCCAATTGGGATTAACAAGGTTTTACTTTATTCATTTTTATTAATTCTTTGCTTTTAACTCTTTTGGGCAGCCACTGTAGCTACTGAGCTCCTAATTCTGGACATTTGGAGATGGTCATGCCGTTTTGTGGATCCCAGCACTCGCCATGAAGGGTTGTGGGAAATTAATCGTACATAAATGATTTGCAGCCTGATTAGTTTGAAACAACTCCATCTCAATCGCCGATGCTTGATTGTTCGCCACTTTAGGGTTCAGTTCGTATGGATGACTTTAAGCCATGTACTATATATGTGGGAATTGTATTGACTGGCAATACAGAGTTGGCTGGCATTTAGACATGCCTGAATGCCTGTCAACTGGTATCTTATGGTCTTTTGTTAAAATTCAACCTGAATTCAAATCAGTATAAAATCTCTGATGTGTACAAAGGGCGACTCCTCATCGTCCTACCTTGAAAAGTCCTTTGGCTTGTAATGTAATTGATATTCTGTGTTGAGCACAGTTAAAGATTTAAAAGATATAATTAAATTGGTGTGTTTATGTCATTTCAGTGCTTAAAGTACTAGTAGACAAACGGATGAACCTGGGAAGTCTGAAGCGTTGCGTCGAGCCTTTTGTCGGAGTGCCTCTCGAGTATTTTAAGATCTACCGCATTTACGCTGGTCAACAAGAGTTCGAGTGCTCAAGGCTCAACGAGAGTCTCAGCTCGTATCGGGACGATGAGCGGCTATCGATAAAGATTGGCCGAGCATTGCGGAAGGGCGAGCACATAGGCAAAATATACCAGCTGCTTCCAAATGCACCCGAGGTAGGTGACCACATTCTGATTACTTGATCAGAGTTATTTGGGATCTCCCAAAAAGATAACCGCTGACGTTAATCCTTTGAAATAAGTCCCTGTGGCAATATATCATGATTTTAACCTAGTGATTAATTTTAGCTTTTGTTTTTACTTTAAAGAGTCCCAAACAGTTATCCACAAAAATCCTATAGCCAAATTGGGGCAATGCTCTTTCTAAATCTTACAGAGGCTGCTGATCCTCGTTTCTAACGCACTTCTTTCTTTCAGCCGAGTAAATTCCTATGCGACTGGATCCTGGGCGACGATTCGACTATCGGAGAAGCCAAACGAGAAATCCTGGCTGAACTGAAACAGAAGTACTCGATCGACATCCCGGTCGAACGTTGCCGGCTACGGAAGAAGAACTGGAAGAATCCATCCAAAGTGCACCTGGACGACCAGAAGCTGAACGATATCAGCCTGTTCGACAATTGGGAGCTGTTCCTTCAAGAGCTGCCAGAGCCGGAACCAGTCACGTCTCCCAACCAGATGGTGCTGTTCGTAAGGCGGTGGCGGCCGTCCACGCTAGAACTGCAGCCTTTCAATGAAGTGCTTCTGGACTCGTCAACCGTAGACGAGCTCAAGCAGAAGGTAGGTTGACACTTGATTTACCTCATCATAATTCTTTTTCTTCTTAATTTTACCTCATTCCGTACATTTTCCTACTTGAAACATTAAACAAAGATCCCGACATCTTCTCTAAAAATTTCCAATTTGTGGTTTCTTTTGCAGCTTTCCGAGCTTAGCGGCATCCCCTTGGAGAATGTAGAGGTGGCGAAGGCGCAAGGCTCGTTCCCTTGCGAGACGACGTCGGTGCTCTCCATACAGACTGAGCTCGAGTGGAACGTGCAAGCCAAGCAGCTGGCCAACTGGCCGCTGAACATTGCCGAAGACGGCCACGTCATTTACTACAGGTAAGCCCGTTAGCGCTCTCATGCTGGTAACTCGTCTTTAGTGGTCTCAACAATTCACTTTTGTCTGTCTGTTAGATTCACATGTTAAATCTGTGATGTATAAAATAGCCAGTAGATAACTTCTCCCAAGTGTAGTGATTTTGTGAAATTGTTGAATTATTTGGTAATGGATATCAATTCAAAGACCTATACAATGCAATCGTTAAAACAATAATCGATATCACAAGCTTTTGTTTTCGACGTTACTACTTTAGGTACTTAAATATTCACTGAGGTGTCATCGTTTACAGGGATAGCACCGAGGAAATGAAACAGCTGTCACCGGAAGAGCGTAAGGAACTAACTTACAAGGAAGGCTCGAGGTCTAACCGATACTTCAGCCGGGTGTGCACCTTCTCGCCACGCAAAGAACGTGCGCTTAAAATTTACCTCGACACGTCTCCCAAAAAAGAAGAAACCGATCAGGATTAAAACAAAAATAACGGGCGACGAATGTTGAATTTTTTAAGCGTATAAATTGTAATTTTTATTGCAGCCAGCTACGTAAATCTGGGTAATACACGGTCCTGCTTGCGTGATTTCCTAGGCAAATAAAATTGTGCGACAAGTGTATGATGATGTGTAAAATAATGATGAAGCTCTGCTTTTTAAGAAATTTATCGACATTATTTATCATCAAGTCCAACGAGAGCATATTAAGCCAGCCATGCCAGAATATCAAAATAAAATCATGCTAATAATGGATGACTGCGATTTATTTTATTGAAGATTTGTTTCTCGGAAATAAACTTAGCTTTTGTATGGAGATTTTCATAACACTTGCAATTGCGTAGCTGCTATTAGTAACTACTGAGATTGATGATAACCATGACTGAGAATTACGTATTCAAAATTATTATGTCCAATTTCTCCAAGTGCAATTCATTTCGTTGTCGGTGTCGTATTTTTCGGACATGAATTTATTTGATTAGTTGTTACTTGTTGTGAAATAGATCTGCCATTCAAAGTTTTCTTCGGGTTCCCCGCTCCCCGCAATAACAAACTTACGTGAAACTATCAGGGTCCTAGCCGCATCTTACAGCAACGTCTGCATCACGCTAAATAAAAACTTGCATCATTTTGCAGCTCTAGTTTAGCATTACATACTACCTATTTTCTTTCATAGTTATGAAATTCAGATACCTAGAGAACCATTCATCTTCCCTTGCTGAATAATTTATTGAACCAGCTTTCAGTTTCTGCAGAAGACTAATTTTGTGTCAAATTTGGCAACAAGTGGGCGTCGATCTATACCTTGGTCGCAAGTAATTACTGTTCTCATGTTAATATATTTATTGTGAATAAAGTGTATTGATGAAAAAAAAAACTTTTTTCCTTTGTCGAAGATTTGATCATCCTTTATGGTGGTCGGGGGCAACCTTTGGAGTTTGGAAGTCGCGGGTCAAATCCAAAATTTCTGGATGCACAACGGGCACAAATCAATGGAAAATCAGGTGCAAAATGACCAAAAGGTTGATACATCTAAAGCTCCCCCCCCCTCCCCTCCTCAGTTTAGCTGCAGTTTCAATTACAGCTACAACTGATTTTGTAGCACAGCTCGACTAGGTTTTAAATTCTCTATTTAAAACAAGTGAGAGCAGCTTATGCGGTGGAATTCTGGTTGCCAAGGAGGTCTGCTAGATTTCATGGCGTTAACCAAACCACAAAAATAAACGTCTAAACTCTACGTCTCATCCAAAATGTTAAAATGCTATCGGAGAAGTTCTTTATTTTTATTTTGCACTGTGATAGTATAAAATATAGAAAGTAAGCATCGAATTTAATCATAATTATTTTTAGAAATGTGTTTGCTTACTAACCCTTTTCCCCTGGATATTTGTTTATTTCATATCATTCAATTTTTCTGTGCTTTTTAAATCTGTAAAATTTGTTTACTAAACTATAAGAGATGTGCAACTATAGTAGGCCGTTCGAGGCCCTAGTTTAGACATGCCCTGCGAAATATTAGTGTGAACCTAGCCCTATGTACATAATATACATGCTCGAAGAACTGCTCTCCGTGTCTTGTTCTAGTTGATTTTGTCTGCTTACATTATGATTACAAAATTATTATTTAATCAAAGACAATAGGCTTGAAAACAACTCATCAAAATTTGTGAAATATAAATTAGAAAATTTTGATTTCATCATGGACTTTTTCCCATTCTATTGAACCGGAGGCATGCGAGCTGAAAAGCGTTCTTGCAGCCCAGGGTTGCCCAGGCCTGCTTTAGTGAAACTGCGCGATGAATCACTATAAGTCACAGCCCACAGGGAAAGCATTACCAACTATTACCAAGAAGTGTAATGATGATACTTCCATAGGCATAAAAGATATATTGAGTTTTTGTACATAGGCCGTTCTAGCATGAAAATCGGCCAGAAAAATGAAATGTGGTTCTGAAATGGATTGACCGCGGACCACTAGGTCCTAATTTTTCTAGTCTAGAAAAATGCTGGCCACTCGATTGAAATGCAAGTGTAAATGCTTGATGCTCGCATCCAATTCAGGTATTTTCTGGTGTGAAACGACAAATACGAGGAAAACCCTATCTCCATGGTCCATTGAATTTCAAGGACATTGCAAATCTTACGCTGGCCTGTCCTCCGGAGTCTCCGTGATACTATTGGTGAAACATTTGCGTGATGTACAACAAAAACTACCTCGTAATGGCTTTCCTTCAAGCCAAAGTTTTAAAACTATTTTTGTAAACTACTGTCATTGCAAACTTCTTTGCCAAGATAGCCATCTCTAATCTGTTCATTTTTTTTACTTCAACAAGCCCATTGTCAATTGTTTTCAAACCAATTCCAAAAATTCTGTGTATTTATACCGGACCCAAGTTATGATCAACCCATGACCTATCCATACCTTGTGCCGGACGGGCTACTCAATTACCGTGAACAGACACTGGACAGGTAGGTACTTTCTGCAATTCAATTGCTAACATGATTTTGTGAGGAGATGTGGTAATAAATACTTTGTATACAAACAGTAATGGTGTCTTCTGTCAAGGATAGCGGCCATCGATGAGCGGTAGCCGCGGTTTCAAATTTCGCACTCACATTGTTTCAGAAATATTTCAATTACCTTAAAAAGTAGGTATTGCCAACAATAACAAATATTTAATTGTGTAAGGTGTGCAGCCATCGGAATTCCAAAAACGGACACGACCTGCACGATTGAAATTTTAGAGTCGACTGGCCTAGCAGTAGCCACTGGTGTGGGCCAAGGTCGAGCTCCCTCACTTTGCGATGTATGCTTGGTGTCCCGGCGAATCGCTCTCAGAAGCTTAAAGAGTACAATTATTACGTACTAATAAAATAATCAGGCGCCTGCTCCTCGATAAGGAATGATGGGTATGTATGGGTCCGAACGCAATACGCATGGATCTCTGGAGATGAGGGTAAATGCATTTAGAAACGCTCATGTCACTGTAACAATTCGCTGTGCCTTCTTTATTCACAATGCAGATTTACTCGTTTCTACTATTCAGTCTTACATTTACATGATACTTAATTTAAGAATCTGTTTTTGCAATTTGGTATATTGTTTAACAAACAGTAAATTGCTCTTTGGCCTATGTGTATATAGGAATGTTTTAGAATGCTCTCAACAGACAAAATTAAAATCGTAATAGAATTTAATAATGTGAAACAATCAGTAAAAAGTATGACATGCAGGCATTCGATTTGGGAAATCAATTAGAATATTATGCAGGCCAATCTCATCTTTTTCCAGCTGTAGCCATAATAATATGTGATCAGGGCACAAGCACTTTTAGGGTAAAGTCAGTGCAGTGGAATGCTAATGACTGCAGTAGAGAGAGCCATTTGGTGTACTACCATTTACAAGATAATATTGCGACATATTTTGGATTTGAATTACGAGTAGAATCCATCGTAAGACATAACTTCTTAGGTTAAAATTTCAAGAGTTTAGAAAAACTCCGTATTTGGAGGTTTATATTTTAATCAAAATGTAAAACTAAAGCTGCAATGAGCATGCAAATTCTACCTATATTATAAAAACTGGCAGATAAATGCATTGGAGTGTTGGAAAGTCAGAGTACAAACCTTTCAATATTAAAAACTGGCATGCTATTTATATATATTTTTAAATCACAAAGGACGTGAAAATTTCAATACATTTACTCCTATTTATATATATAGGTACTACCACAGAGTAGTGATACTACTCTACCTAACAGTTAAATGGAAGATTTTAGAGATATACCTATATTAGCAAAATAAAATAAATATATAAATGTACCCGTGCCCTTTTGTGGCTGGGTCAAAATTAGTAAAAAGGAATGTTTCCGACTCGGTGGTGTTTACAATTACATTCTATCGTGGACGAGGACAATTAGCAGCGAATTGACCGATGTAATTACCCCTTGGATTGTAATTCGCAACAATAACAACTCGCCCATTCGACCGAGCCATGGCAATACCCAGCTCAGTGCTTCCTCTCCAAATCATCTGCGTGAAGTGGCCTGCATAGCGGTAAATAATAACAATGATTAGTCAGCGTACTCGTAGTCGTAGTTAATTACAGCTTCACGATCGGGAGTGCAGTTGCACATTTATTTAACGATCCCGGTGCAATCAAGATAGATATTTGTTACATGTTAATAGGAAAATTTCTAGAAATTTACAGTGCAGTTTTTGATTACATATATCGGAACTTGAGGCTTGGTGCACGAATTTTGGAATATGTAAGGGCCTAACCCGTAGATGCCAGTCGTAGAGTGCACATTCTTTTAATTTAGGATCCACTCTGTCAGACATAAGCTAAGACTAAGAGTGTCACTTGCAGATCTTGAAGATGTCAAGGCTCTGGACAGTTTTAAAATTGTGAAAAAGTCCAACAAAAAATGGGCCCTCTTGAAATCCACAGTCATCTTCTTAGATTGCAGTGGCGAGTAGGACCAGACATAAAATTACTGGGATACGATGTAAAGAGACCGACTGACGTAAGACGTGCAGAAAAAGGTGGGTATTTTACCTGCTTTCATTGATCTCGGTTCGCTGCCGAACGTGAAGTCTTTGATCTCAGCATACCAACTTTTGCATGCGTCTTTCGCGGACACAACAAAGTTAGGATCAGATGACCAACTGCAGAATAAATTTTCTCCGTATTTCCCATCCTGTCGATGATTAAACTTGTTGTCACGCGCCAGAATGTTAGCCCAATCTTGGGCGTATCTCGTCAACTGCAACCGGAAGGAATGACTTGATTAACGTGCCCCATATCTCCATGGGTTACAATTAGTACAATCAGAACGGAAGCTATAACCGGAGTTAGTTCTGCCTAGGCCTAATTGCCAATCAAATTTCTCACCACTGGGCTTAGTTTCATGGCAGGTACCCCGTGCTTCTTTCGATAGTCGTTGTGAACTTTAAGACCTTCTTTCTCGAAATCGTTTCCATCGTCGCCGGAGTCGCTGGAGTCGTCGCCACCGATCTTTGGTTTCAACTGCACAGCTGCGCTAGGTTTTGCCTTCTTGTCGTTGGTGAATCCTCTGCAAGCATTTTGCTTTTATAACAACAATTCTGGATTGTTTGGGGTTCGAAAATCGAAAAGGAAGCAGCATCATGTTCACGGTCAATGTTTAAATGAAAGACACAAAATAAAAAGAATGGACAAGAATTTTTAAGAAACCTGAAATGGGGATATCTATAAATTATTTCTAATGTATATAAATGGGTTTATGGAAGCAAAATTCTTTTTTTCTATATGCGGGTTCTTGATCAAATTTTAACTAAAGGATGTGTTCCAAATATTCGTTTCATATTGGCAATTTCAATTATATTTATCTTACACTCTCTCTATTTTCCCAAACACAAACAAACCACAAAAAATCTCGGTTCCATTCGCATGGTTCATTTTAAAGGTTCTAGAATGGGTATTGATTTGTGATGTTTATCGACGCATTGTTTTGCTAACTCGCCCTGTGACACTGGTCTGATGAAGTCGTTGAATGAGTGGATTATGGTGAGGATGATGATGTGCCTCACCTAACCTAAAAGGGAGGATGGGAATCCAGGTGCCGGCACCTAGCCTACTCCTGTCGAATAACACCAAGGCTTAGCGTCCCTTCGGAAGGACGGTGCGACTTAAACAGCAGGATTCCCCTCACTAATCCAATGCAATAGTTAAGCAAAAGATAAGCAATTAGTTAGTGAATCTGTCGTACTAACTCCATATCTCCAAACTCTTTCCAAAACTAGAACTGGTCATGTGTGTGGTGGTCATCCATCCAATGCCTGCCCCAGCGCAATGTTGCTTATCTTCGGTGAGCTAAACTATGCGATTTCCCAGAATAGGGCTCACTTACCCAGGGGGCGGCACGTTTTCAGCGAAGTTGCCAATATAGTTTCCGGGGGGTGAATAGTTCGCCACCACGAAAATGTGCCCCGTCCGAGCACTCTTTGCGAACGCCACGCCCAGCTCTTTGCTCTCTTTCCAAACCACTTGTGTAAAGTGACCTAAAACAGAGATGGAACATGAAAAATCCATCATGCCTTTTAACCGTGTACGTTGTAAATGCATCCACACCTTCACATGTGGCCGGTTTTTAGTTAGTGAATTGCAAGAAGAAAGTTGTTAAAGAGAGCAAAACACGATGTCTTATTATAAATTAAGATAATTTATCTTGAAGTCTGCAGACAATCACCAAAATCAAAAATTTAAGAAGCAAAATATGACCGACATTATTTTAAATCTAAATTTAATTAAGAGATCATAATATGCAAGCATGAGTTTCATACGAGATTCTTGTGAATGTTTAATACATTTTGGCAACATTTTCTTCGGTTTCCTGAATGGGGCTTCACTTTCTAAATCAATTAAATCCCTATAAATCAATGCTACTTCCTAAGGCTTATAACTTCATATATACTTTAGAAACGAAATCAAAAAGGAACTCAAAATTCCCCAACAACCTAGCCAAGATAGCCAACAGGGTGTAGACGTGTATTTATAAAAATCGCACACCTTATTTGCAATCCTGAAATTAAATTAGCAGGACTCACCTGTTTTCAGATCGCTAGGTTCCTTGCCGTACACGTGGTCCTTGATCTCGTTGTACCAGTTGTCGACAGGCTCCCGCCCCGTGACCTTGTAATTGGGGTTGGAGTTCCACACACAGAAGATGTTCTCGCCGTACTCTGAACCTTGTCTGTGCTCCATGATGCCCCGAGAGGCCAGCCTCTTCGCCCACTCCTCGCTAAACTTGCACATCTGCGGCAGACAAATATTCACCCACTTGATTTGGTGTTCGGACGCTTGCAGCTACCGAACAAAACAGTTTTTTAAAAGAGAACGTGGAATATACTGGCCGAATAATGATTCTTTACCTTGCCTTTCCTTAACGAGAGAAAGGGAAACCTGTGCCGGGACGTAGTCTACTCGTGGTCCCGTTGAAAATCACCAAGGGAACTAACGGCTAGCTGTCATTCCTAAGAAGGTGCAACTTGAACAGGATTCCTCCTCTAAGGGGGGACGCGGCTATTTTCGGACCAAAATTCTGGGATTTTGGTAAATTTGTGGATATAATGTCAGTGTCTTATGGTTTGACCCCATTGAAGACTGAAGAGAGATGAAGGTTGTGGTGGGAGGGGGGGGGGGTATTGCTTTGGCGAGCCTTCGAACGAAGAAGGCCAAAGAAAAACACCGCGTTTATTGCGCATCAAAAGCACACAAAGTTGATTTAAAATTAAAAAAACTGCTCACTTCAAACTGTCGTCGAAGAAACTTACTTCGAAATACGAAGGCAAACGCTGAGGCCGAATCGGAAAAAGCCTGATCAATTCATTTCAGATAGATAACACTGCCCCCACATAAAACATTGATCACGCATCCGCACGTGCTTACGTTGAGCTGACATAAAATGTCAAAGAGCTTCACCAATTATTCCCCACATAAAAAAACACAAAATTGATACAAACCATCTTCTAAAAAATAAAAAAATAAATACTGGCTCACCTTCTTGTTGAGTTTAAGTGTTGGCACTCCATGAAGCTGTCTGTACTCATTGTGGGCCTTCAGGCATTCGGTGGTGAAGTCACCCTCCGCTGCTGAGTCGCTCGACTTCACTTTGGTGCTCTTCTGCAGTCACAAAAAAACAAACATTTTCATTTTTCTGAACATTTTCTACTTTCAAAAGTTAGACACAGATCTTTCGTCCCTCACGCAAACTAGCGTTATGTTTAAAGTAATTCGCTTGGTAATTAGTGTCTCCATTATCGTGTCCAAAACTGGGGCAAGTATGTGTTTCGTATAATCATTCTCTCTGTGTCGGCTGCTGAAGAGATGTTAAATGCAGCTAGACTTAGACAACGAAATGGTTGACTCCAATTTAGCTGGTTTAAACTTGTTAAAGCGTTCATTAAGAATTGTCCTTCTCATTCTAATAGGTCCTATAGAAAAGCGAGTAATAACAAACCGAATAGCATACTTTATTTAATTTCACTGTAATAAATATATAGTTATATCATGGGTTATTCGACCTCGTAGCTGAAAGGTTTGGGACGTTACCTTTTCAAATTGATTTGTTAGGTGTTCTATATGATGCAAAAAGAAAGCACACCCGTTAATTAAAGTTTGCCTATATTAAAATAAAAAATGTATATTCATTTCAGCTAAAGTGAACCTACGCAGAAACATTGAATTAGCAAACTTGGGACAGTTTTTATGTTTCTGTGTGAAACTTTCTATCGAAGCTATTTTTCGTGTCGTGCACTTGGGGGTCATCAACGCATGTCACACATGGATTTTTTCGCTAAAAATTATTCGTCACAAAATCTATCGTAATTATGACCATGAATATGTTTTTTCACCTACTAAAATCGCCAACTTTCACGTAATCGGTTATAGCTGTAATTGACCATCGAGATGTAAAAGTTTTTTAGTTTACCTCCAAATTCATATGACAAGGGTAATTCAAAAGTGGGAATAAAATAATCAAGAAAGGGAACTGTATATACTTTCCCTCCCTCAAGCTCCACACTTCAATTTAGACTTGACTTCAACTTCACGGCATATTCCATTCACAAAAAGGAAAACAGTCGCGATTTTCTTGCCCGCATCAGAAAAACGAGCAGCGGACCGCAGTCAACGCAACGACTCTTACCTTCTTGGAATCCGGCGACGAGCTGGGCGAACGTGGTTTCAGTTTCGACGCTTGTTTTTTGGACGAATCAGTCGAAGTCGTCGTCGTGAAGGAACTATCTGTGAAATCACGTGATCATCTCACGATTAGAGGCGATTATCAAGCAAAAAATCGTCCCGCGTTGGACAGAATTCTCCTTTCTGCATGCACATCCCACTAAATGCATTGTGATTGTATGATGGTTGCTCGTTGATTGTACTGCAAAGAAATTTACTGGCATCTTATAGCATGCCAACATCTGCATTGAATTGCTCGTTACAACTTGTCTTGATTAAAAATACTTTCTGATAACGGGAATATATGTCAATAAAACATAATGCTTATCAACAATAATTAAAAATTGTGACATGTACCTGTTGTAAGCGATAAGTTACTGAATTTCACAATCTTCGTAAACATTTTCAGAAATTATGGATAGGGATTATCCAGCAAAGCCAAACTTCAAAATCACCCAAAATGTTTTCACTAATTCGAACACCTCTTGACGCAACAACTGAAGCGAAGGGGGTTGTACCGACTGAGTCGTACCAGGAAAATGAGACGAACTGTTAAGAGAACTCCTTAATTGCGCCGGGAAATCTTCGAAAGTGTCCCGTTTCTCTGAAGTGGTGATCCTCTCGCTCCTGTTTCCGTGGAACGTCTGCACCGTCTCTCGGGTAACAGTCTCAAACATCGGCTCCTGGTAGAAGGAAGGACATGTCGCTATCAGCCTCGTCGGCGTCGCAAATGTCGCGTGACCGGGAGTACAGATTAGCCAACAACATATTATGGAGCTGTGGTTTCGGACCATGAGTGGACCTGACCTAGGCTACCGGGTCAGACGGTGGGCAGCAAGAAATATTAAGCTAATCACGTGCGAATGAGTGATTTTAAGGTCGCTCTCTGTACCCTATAGCTGAAAAAGTTATCTTTGGTCCCCTAAGAGTGTTTTCGCGCTTGGGCCATTCATTTATCAAATATGTGTCGTCGATAAAACAATTTTGCGGTGTTCCATTACTTCCATGAGAGGTTTGTAAGCTTACGATCAACTTGTATGACAAGGTCGGGACCATTCATTCATATTTCATACTGCTATGCCCAAAAAAATTTTTTTTTGAAAATTTGTTGAAAATGCCAGGTGCTTCTAGTTGTGCTAAAGTGCCAAAGTGGAAATTTAGCTTCTTATTTCCTAAAACCAGGAATCGTTGTGTTAACTACTTTAATCATAAGGTCTCGTCATTTCCGCCATACCTAATGTATGAAACAATTTAGTGTAGGAAATGATGAGTAGCATACAATTTAATGTAATTTTAATGTATGTTAAAATATTGGTTATGGCCAAAAGTTTCTTCGAACTTGCTGCGCTCGTACAGAGTGTTGTGGATCACAACAAGCAACATGGTCGGTCATGTGCGACTGCATGAACTGACAACTGTCAAAATTTCGATGGCTAGCCGAACAGAACGGGTGACAGGATGTGGTACGCGTTGTGCGTTTGCAGAACAATGGGGCACTACTGATCTTGACAAATCAAGCAGAATGATCAGCTTGGTTGCGTCATTTAGATGCTGCTGACGACAGCAAGAAAATCAATCACTTATGTGAGAGATTTAAAGAGACGTCTCCTAGAGATTAAATTAAAGGACGAGCCCACGATAGTGTATCGTTTTTAATTAAAGTTAGGGGATAATTGAGGGCGAGTGTGTTGAAGACAATACTGAATACACGAACTCGTTACAATTAATTCCTTCAGTGGACCAAAATCGATTACTGTCATTATTGGATTTGATGAGAGAGCAAAGCGAGCGAATCCTTTCAATTAGACTGTCTCTGAAAACCACTCGCTGTGTATTTTAAGTTTCATTATGGCAAGTTTCTTGATCATGTTTATATTTTTATCATAGTATGACATATCATATTATGTTTATAATTTTATCACGAAGGGGACTTGATAGTCACCATGACCCTGGAAGATCTTCGCTCTGCGACAATTAATATCATTTGTTTAATTTGTTATCATTACCAGAACAGTCGATATTCCTTACCTCTCCAGTCTTAAATGTCCTTTGGTCAGTCTTCCTCACCATGACCACTCTTGAGCTGGCCCCTGACCCTCCGCTTTGCATTTGCTTCAAATCCATCAGGGTAGGCTGCCGCAGGCCAGAGGGCACTCTGTGGGCGTAGTAGCCCCCCAAGCGGGGGCGTGATGGTAAGTTGATGGTCAACATCCTACCCTAAAGACGTTCCTCTGCTGATTTGTGCAGACAGCGGTGTCTTGCAGGTCTTTCTTCAAACACAACACCTGCGCTACTGACTTGAGTTGATACTCAGTGTCTTGTAAACTTTCCGGTATGGGGATTCGCCCGTTCCGAAGCTGACCATTCGTGCTACGGTACTGGCACTAATGTATAGTCAACGATGGCATGACGGAGGTAAAATGCTTAACGAAGCATTGGAATTTGGAAAACGGAATTGAAGATCGTGAAACATTTTATTCTATGTTTAAATTTTAAATAGATAATGATTGGGCAGTAGGAGTTAGGAGTGTCGTAATTTTTGTTTCTGTTTGGTTGTTTTGTCGGCAGTGTTTTATATTTGGTAATTAGGTTTGGTTGTCGACGAATTAAAATTAAACGTTGATGTGTTTTGCGATTGTAAAGCGCTGCGTTTTATGGTCAGCTGTAGAAGCTTTTGCTGAGTGTGAAGTAATCGCGGCAGGTGATATTATACACAATTAGTCATGAATTGATAACTATTAATATCAATGTCGTTGCAAAATTTATTGTAGCTAATTCTGACTTTAATTTTGCGGCATTTTTCATTCATTGACATTATTTTTTATGTGAATACGTATTTAAGCGCAGATTATAGGGAAGCATGCACGAATTTTATGGTAAATGTTCCAGTTTATAGAAGTGTTTTATACTATCCTAAGCTAGCAATGAGTTCAGTGGCATTTGTGTGACAAATGTTATAGCTAATGTTATTTGGCCAATTACAACTTATTAGTACACCTCTTAATATTTTTATGACAATTTGCTTTTAAAATAGATATATTATTTTTACGATATTCCAATAAACCAATAATAATTTTATTGTCATTCCAAACATTGATATCGATGACGCGGTATCTATATTTGCCCAAAATATAAACTGTTCACCATCGAATATAAAATTAATTTGTAACCCTACATTATCCAACCTTGACATTCACAACACGTGATATCTTATCAACCCAGCGATAGGAACTAATTTGGTGTAATACCGTTAAAAAATATTGCCAATATTTGCTTTGTTGATCAAGCGTCATGGGAGAGAGACTTCGCCACATTTAAATATTTTTTTCATTTGAAAATCGAAACTAATTCTCCTGGGGAACGTATTTGTCTTCTGTGCGACGAGGCAAGACGATTGGTTTCCGATGGCTTCAGCACTTGGCAGTTCAGGTAAGCAAGTAGATTCGCGTTATGGGTTCTTTGTCAGACGAAGTGCTAAGTAATGTCATGCATATTTGAGTAAAAGCGAAGTAGAGCTAGTAATTTCGTGTAATTCTACTTTGAGCAACGAGTAGCTATTAGGTCATATTCGCAAATAGAGCAGGGAATGTACACCTCTATACGTCACTTTAAACTGATAAATAATGTGAGGATTGAAACTGTATTGCTCAAAGATTAATTGCTTTCGGAATGTTTGCGCTATCTCAAAGGTGTTACGGCGTAATCCAAACCCTTAATCCTAATGCGTGTCGAAACGCCCAAAAAATAAATATTTCACCATTTGTCATATGGTTGTTAAATTCTAGTTTAGCAATTGTCAGTTCTCAAGTCTCAAGCTAAATTTCAAATTCTGTTCTACTGCATGGTATGCCTGTAAGTCCAGTCGACGAGTTGCTTTCAATAGGTATAAATAATTTGCAATGTTTCGATCCCCTGCCTGGATACTATATTATTGTGATATATATAAAAGGTGTTTGAGTTATCAGAGCATGGTAACGCGAAATACCCTGCACCATATCTAGTTATGTGATGACAACTAATAACAAAGAATAGGTACGTACTCAGTTAAAAATGAGAAAGTATACTTGAAGAGATTTTTTTTAAATCTTTGCCACTTCCAATAACTCATTTTATTGTAGAAAAAGACACTTTAATGCTAAAAAAAATTTTTTTTACAAATTTGCTCATCTGAAATAATAAATAAGCATTTAGTCTAGAAGATAAAAGGTAAACTGCATATTATCCCGCACGATTCTAACCATTAGTGACCCATTCAACATCATCAAAGAAAAGATATTGACTACATTTCGCTTAACAGCGAATTGTTTGTTTACAAAGCGTCAGTGTCAAAGTCCATGCAAGAAAACCACGCTCGATTGACAATGACAAGAAACTACACCTCAAAATTGAACCAATACAATCCATGGACAGACATGCATATACAGACAAGACTGCATTTCTCCGGATGTCACGTGCAATAGCACGTGCCCAGTTTAGGTAGGTGTACCTGCGAGTGCGTGTGCGTGTGCTTGTGGCACACATGTTCGGCTCTGAGAAGCACTGTAATCACCACACAGAATCACCGCAGAGAATCACCAAAGCGCGTCGACAAGGTGATTTTCGCCTCCACCATCTCGTCGTGCTATTGCCGGCTTCATGGGGTTATCGATTTGTATGTGGGGAAAAGGCGGCTGTGGTACGATACCCTCTTGGTTCGCGCACTACATGCGAGGAGGGTACCGTAATGCGCAGGGGTGGAAATTGTAGTAGGCGCCGGCGCCTTAGAGAACACCGCGAAATGAGAAATTATGAATTTCAAGCTTCAATTCTTCTTAAGTACAAATGATAGGGGCGGTAATATTATTTACCAATACAAGTTAATTGGTTCAGAATTCCTATTATACCTACACCCACTTTACTGATAGGTAATTTTGAATCTTTGACGCACTGTTAAGAACATGAACAGGTACGCGTACGCTTCCGTGCGTGAAATCTCTTCTGTTACTTCAGATGTAATTGAGTCTAAATAATTATTTACTACTTTATTGGTACCATATTTCTAAATAGCGGTTTTCGCATAAACAAAGTAAACTTAATAATTACTATTTACAGCTAAAGATAATGACCATGATGTTCGGGTTCGGTCAATTATTTTATTCTTCGAAAGAAAAAGTAAGAGAGATTTTAATACCACTGACCTGCGAGAAAAATTTGAAGTGAATTTGTGTTTGATGGTCAGTTTTTCAGACATTCTTCTAGTTTCGACAGTGGAATACATGTCGAATGCCATGACGACCTTACACAACTGACAGCTAGGCAATAGGCTTCAATAGAATAGCTACATGTAATCGTTCTCATGACGTCCCGTGCTTTTATCAATTATACATGCTCTCCCCCATATCCCCCCCGAACAAATGTCAATTAAATCATGGCTCATCTGCATACTATAGCCATTTCCCCTCACATGCGAAACGTTTTGCTAGTATATAAATGTATTTTTAAAAGATTACATAATATAATATGTGTCTTATCAGGACAAGAACTGAAGGTTTTTTCAAATTTCCTTGACTTTATAGTTTGTATAACCATAGCAATATGCACTATAGCGTGTGTCCAAAGAAGAATACTGCATCTTAATCAACTTCTTGCACAAAAATCTGCAAAGCTGAAATTCATAGGGGCATCAAAATCTTTTTCATTTCGTGAGAAGTTAAGAGCTTCTCTATATATATACATCCCCACAATTTCTTCCTACAGTGATAAGACAAAGTTATGCGACAAAATAACTTGTATTACGAAATCCTTACTTGCCTTGAAGAAAAAACATGTTGTCAATGATAAGATCCCTATAGATAGCTACCTTGAATTAAATTACGAAGAAAACAACTGTACCTACAATAAGTATCATAGATTGCAACAAACGAGGTATTGACATTCAGTTGGTCCTACCAGTTCAATCTTATCTTCCACTTTAATTAGTAGTCACGCTCACGCACGCGATATTCTTGCTATTTCAGTTCTTCAAATTCAATCCAATTCAAGATTTCAATCGTATTCGCCTCTCCAATAACTTGAAATTGTCCTGGGAAGCTTCAATGATTTCCGCAAACAAGGTTATCGATACCTTCTTCTGTACACTCTTTCAGATCAGTACGAATAATTACCGATTTCTGCAATTTCTCTTGGAGAGTGATAGCCGACTGTCAGCTCGCAACGCTTGACTGGTCAGGAGAAAGATTGACAATTCCGAACTTTCGGCTGGGCTTCACTGCGATATGGGTAGTGGTGGTGGTGGAAGTCGAGATATTATGATAAATGAAATTGGAATATTTTGAGTGGCTATGCGGCGCCAAGCACAGCGCGGCATTCACCTTCTACCATTGACGCATGCTTTTAATCAGATTAGTGACGTTTATCTCCCGTCCCGCCCAAAAAACCCGTTGGAATGTGATGTTCTCACGCAATGTCAAGGTTACGGTCAGGTCACGTTCTTTAGGGAGTATAATGTGTTTGGGAAAATGTAATCTGGTGGGGGTGGCTGACGATATAGGTTCTCCACATTTAGAAACCAATTTTCACGAGAAGCAAAATGCGCTCGTCTCTTTTCCGACTGTTAATTAGCTAAAAATTTACCCTAGACCTTACAGTTTTTATCGATGGAAAGCTCTGATAATATTTTAATTGTATTCATTATTTGAAATAAATGTGATTTCTAACGATATAACATTAGCTTGGGGGATTTTGATAGATCTGCTCCCTGTTTCCAGTCCAATGAATTTATGGGCCTAAAGTTAGCAAAATAAGTATGAAATAAAAAATAAACCAGGAATGGTGATTATCCATGGATCATTTTGTATGCGTGTGTACTTACCTCAAAACAGTAGCTAACATGTACCTACATGAGGAGTCCTCAGAGTATAGGTGTCACTAAATAAATTCGTTCATAAAATTAAACTTTTCCGATTCGTTCCTGGCAATTAAATATTAGTTCCCAATGTTGAATGTTACATTTCAGAGGGTTGCTTTACATCCAATGTAGGTACCCGCTCACATGTGATAATGGGTACCAGCTTCCAGCGGCATTCACTTACCAAAAATGTTCAAATATAGCTGATCAGACAATATCTTCTATTTCACTAGCACCCAGTGTGTGCCTTCATTCAAGCTGTAATCGGGCTTATATATAACATAACGATCAGGTTTACTTTATTCAAGGCTACAGATAAGAGACATATTGATATGATAATTGGCATGAACCTATCTTTATTTCATACATCCCAGGATTAACGCTTTTATCAGTCTGTTTGAAGGGTCTGTGATGTCATTTATAATGTTTCTATGTGAGGGCACTGTTTTGACACCTGGCCCTGTGGCACTGGTCCAATGGTGCCTGTAAATGAGTAAGTGATGATGAGGATGACGTCTAACGTAGCCTAGAAGAGATGTGAGGAAAGCAGGTGCCGGCACGTAGCCTGCTCCTGTTGGAAAGCACAAAGGGGACCACCGGCGTAGCGTTCCTTCCGAAGGACACTACAACTCGAACAGCCAGGAATCCTCCTCTAATCCAATGCTGTTGATGAGGTTGATAAGCAAAATGAGTGATGTTGTCGAACCCATTAACTTCACTCCCTCCAACCATTTCTCCCAAACAGAGCTGGTCACGTGTGTGGTGGTCACCCATCCAGTGTCCGACACAGCACAATGTTGCTTAACTTCGGTGATCTCGGAGAACCGGTGGTTTCCAAAGTCCCAAACCGTTCGGTGTTGCTAGATATCTTCGGAACAGATTGTAGAGAGCCCTTAAGCCTTTGTGCTGAATCAATTTCATCCAATGGCCCTGATGGTTTCCTGAATACGTCTTTTTCATTGAAGGCCTGATTTTCTCTACATACGTTACTGAAGATCTAGTAATGTAGAAAATGTAATAGCAATGGTATTCTATACTGATCCAATACAGTTATGTTCAAGGGCCGAGCCGTACCTATGGTACCCCTGAAGTCTGAACATATCGTCTTGTGGGCCGCTCGATTCGAGCCAGTTTTATTTTAGTCGAAAGGGTAAATATTAGATCGATTGACTGTTAGCTCTATGCAATTTATATAACCTGTCCACCTCATCTCGAGCTGGTGGACAAGATGGGGCCTAGGCAATCTCCGGCTAATATAGTTCGGCTCTCGTTTCTCGAATCTTGATCAAAGCCACGCTATTTCCGAATGCAGACAAGAGTTTACGAGTCTCGCAGTGGCCCAGAATTCAGTGCGCTGACACATTTTGCTTTACATTTTTATTTTCTACATCTTAAGGATTTGTGCAGCATGTTGTATTTGTATTTGTATTTATTTTTCATCTTACAATTGTACATGGTACAGTACGTGGTAA